>MU225973.1:401269-436530 GCA_018584345.1 Thuja plicata | reverse complement strand
AAACTTGATCTTTATTTTCCCTTTCCCAACAATAGGACAGGGCTCATCATCACCCAAATATACCTGTCCAAAATCACCTTGAACATAATCTTGAAAATATTTTCTATGGGGTGTAGCATGGAATGAATCCCCAGAATCAATTACCTAGGAATCATTAACATTATCCAAACATAATATTAAAGCATCTTGTAAAGTATTACTTGCAACATTAGCTTCCTTACTGTTATCTTCATTTACATCTCTTTGTTTGTTTTTTTGAGACCAACAATCTTTCTTCAGGTGGCCAAGCTTTCCACAGTACCAGCGATCTTTCTTTCCTTTAGATTGAGAATTTCCTTTATTTGACTTCCCTCGTGACTTGCCATGTGAAGGGCCTTTTCCTCTTTCACTTGTTCTTCCTCTGTTCTCCATATTTAAAGCAAAACCTGGTGAGGTTTAAGTTTCACCTGTGCTTTTCTATCACATTTCCTCACTTAGGATAACACCAACAACTTTATCAAATTTCAAAGTATTTGAACTAGAGACAGAGTTGCTTATAGCCATAACCAAACTATTCCATCTTTCTGGCAAAGAACATAAAAGTAAGAGAGCCCTAACCTCTTCATCGAATACAATTTTTATGGATGACAATTGACTGGTGATGATACTAAATTCATTTAAATGATTTGATACAGATCCTCCCTCACCCATTTTCATATTAAACAAACGCTTCATAAGAAATACCTTATTCAAAGTTGAGGGTTTCTCGTATAACTTAGCCAATGTCTCCATCAGCTCCATGGTCATTGTTGCCTTTGATATGTTGAATGTTATAGATGGTGCACAACATAATTGAATAGATCCCAGTGCCTTCCCATCCAAGACCTCTCATTCCTCTGCTGACATAGTTCCTTGTTTCTTGGTTTTTCCTTCTAATGGCTTCCATGGGTCCTTTTGATACAAATAATCTTCCATCTGCATTTTCCACAACTGAAAATTCCGACCATTGAATTTTTCAATCTTGAATTTGGAATCCTCCATTGCTCCCACTCAAATCTGAAAGTCCTGTCAATCTATAGCAACAAACCTCGCTCTGATACCAATTATTAGGGTTTGACAGATCTGGAACAATATAAGAATAAACAGTTATATGCAGAAAACAAAAGAAGAAGAAAACTTAACACAGCTAACACATAGATTTAACGTGGTTCACCCAAAACCTGGGCAACATCCACCTACATAGCCATCCAACATTTCTCATTATCCAATAAAAATGTACACATCCTTACAATGCATTATACATCTCAAACGCTTATAACATGCATTTTAGGGCAACCTCTAAAATTGACCAGACATGTCGCCTCAATATCAACACCTACTACATGATCAGTCACCACAATATCAACAATGTAAATGCAAGGTTGAGGCACATTTTCCTAATAAATATATCTGATAACAGTAAACTTGTATATTAATTACAATTTCATACGCCTTAAACATCATGTGATCCTCAAATCCTTGCATCCAAACCAGGATCAAATAGTTAACATACAAATTTTATTGTAGTACAATTTCATAAAGTAATCCTAAAAACCACTAATGATCCACTTTGAAAGTTATACAAGCATGCAATCATAGTAATCTAATTTCAGTAAATGATCAATGTTATCCTCATAATTTGCATTGCAATGTTCATATAAACATAATCATAATAAAATACTACCTGGCACCTAATATTTGCATGTGCATTAGTTATGAAATTAATAATGCGATATATGAACATAGAGTCATTTCAAATACAATCATCATAGAATTGTATATATCTTTTCTTGAAACACTTAAGATTCCACATTTGACACTACCTATGCAAGTAAGGAACTATGTTTTGCAAAAGCTATATCTTACATCAGTTCCTATGTTCATTGCACAAATGCCAAATTAGCTTGAATTGAGATGCACTATGGTATTATATTTTTTTATTACTATGATTTAGTTGAGTCAGTTAATATGTACCAAGCTAGAATTGTCAGTCAGTAAACATGTGAAGAGAAAACCGAGTTGCTATGGCAACCAATCATTTGTTACATTCACCAAGCTAAAGTATTGTCAGTGTTAACCGAGCATAATGTTTGTTCATCGAGTGGTTGGTGAAAAGCATTTATTGCACCACCCTAAGTCATTTTCTATAAATTTGATCGACGTGAACTAAATTTTCCACACCGTGATCATAGAGCAAAACAAAGAAAAGAGAGCAAAGTTGTAGCAGAGCATTTTCGAGCATTCTATAGAGATTTAAGTGCATTTCGAGCACAAAGAGGTTAGTTAGTACGCATTTGAACTTACCAAGTTTTTTTAACACCATTTGTACAAGCCCTAAAACCATAAATCATGGCATCTACATCTCAAACAATGAAAGCAAAGATGGAGAAGGATAAAAATATTATTTTTGTGAAGAAATCCACTTGCACTGAGCCCAAATATAAGATCCATCTGTAGGTTGCATCCCAACCAGACGATAAAGGCGCATTTTCATCTATCCCACCTAGGGTTTTGTTAGTCCAAGACATGCATTCCTACGTTCACTACAAAATAGGTGAAATCAGAGACTTTAAACTTATTTCCACTTATCAATCACTATGCATAGATGGGAAACACAAAGAAGATTATAAACATTTGGAGGTTAAAGGGTTAACCAATGCCCTAAATTTCCTGAATGTATTCAAGACTGAGTGGATCTGTATTGTTATGAGTTGTGTATATGATGGAAAGCTATGGCTGGATGAGACCAAGAAGATAACAAAGGATATTATTCACATCGTGACAGGGTATCCTATATGTGATAAACCAAAATCCCTAAGGCACCCTCCGAGAACCAAAATAGAAAAGCTAACAGGAGCCAAATGGGATGGTAGAGGTTTGAAGATCAATTTCATTGGTGATCCTAAATTGAGATTCAGAGCTTATGTCATTGGATACAATATATTCCAGTCCAGCAGGCTGAACAACATTGCTTGCGGAGTTGTTGACATAGCATACAAAATTGTAAAGAAATGAGTACAATATGACCTAGTCGAGTTGTTGCAAAGGCAATTTGAAGAAAACATGAAGACCATCAGATCAGCAAGATCAAACACATGTAAGTTTGGTTCACTACTACTCTGCACATTTTTCTACTTGTAGAACTTCATTCCATCCGTCAATAAAGTAAAGTGGAAGTCAAACCGACCAATTACAATGCAAATCAATGACTTCGTTACAAGTCTAGGAAAGAACTTTGAACCAGTTATGAATGAATATTTCTCTAAGTTCAAAGAAA
Source organism: Thuja plicata (assembly GCA_018584345.1). Classification (NCBI taxonomy): domain Eukaryota; kingdom Viridiplantae; phylum Streptophyta; class Pinopsida; order Cupressales; family Cupressaceae; genus Thuja; species Thuja plicata. The sequence goes on along the minus strand of MU225973.1, from coordinate 433,235 downwards.
GGATGGAAAAGAGATCAAGAATACCTTAGCAATTAGTGGAAAAATATAAAGATGAAATATGTTTTTTAGTTGACACCGATACAAATCTAATCAAGGCAGCTTAACCGAGGACATCATGGCTACCTTTGTTAGATTATGAGTTAGATATTGATATTTCCTTTGAAGCTAATGAAAAATTGTTGAATGATCCTGTTGATAAATCTACCATGAGATTTGGCACATTTTTTGAAGCCCAGACCCGAATCACTATTGGTCAACAAGTTCAAAAGACGAGTAGGAAAAAGACTAAAATTGTGAAGAATTTCAAGAGAAAATTTGCAATCACAGATAAAGAATTAGACAAGTTTGTTGATGAAACCAAGGATCAAACTTCAGTCGGTAAAGATGATGAACCTGAACATGATTCTAATGCCACCAATTTAGATGAAGCACAAGACAAGGCACCTAAGGCCAAAAGGGGAAAAAACATAAAGACTGAGTCTCCATCACAGACCATATCACGATCGGTGATTGTTGATTCACAACCTTTGAAGAAAGGTTTAGCAAAAATTACAAGACCCTCACCGAAGCTCACTTACCAAATAAGAAAATAGAAAGGTACTATCGAGAATCTTGCACCGAGGCAAAGGAAGATATATGTAAGGAAAAAAGATGACAAGGATGATTCTGATGAAAATCTAGATCAATTCAAGGTTGTACAGAATAAGATACCTTAGACTATTGATGAAATTGTAGAAGCAAACCTTACAACTGGACGACTAGGACATCCAAAGATACATGCATATTCTGATCTGACTATCGAGAATAAGGACAAACTTGAAGAAGCAATTATAGGTATGATGATCAACTTTAAACAAGTTCCAGTTGAATTTTCTACCTACCTTCCTTCTGAGTTGTATGATAAGATATCAGCAAGATGAACCTATGCACTTCAAACTGAGAAACATATGAGAGAAGCAACTCTCACTCTTATTAAAGCTAATTACATAGTTGAGCAGATAAATGATATAATGATGCAGTATGCCAAACAATTTCCTAAGAAGGCATGAGCACTAAATATTCTACAAGGAAATCTAAATGAAGTAGATATTGAGAGAACACAAATATGGAATAAATTGTTGAATCCACCTAAGGAAATCCAGGATATCGAGGAAGAAATAGACATTGCATCCAAAGTCGACACCGAGGAAGATTGACCAGGCACAAAACCCACAGATGTTGATGATACAGACGTTAACAATGTATTAGATGGAATTCCTCAACTATTGACTAACATGAGTCACCCAGAGATCATAGTAAATGACATCACTGAAGGTCATCTGAGAAAATGTACCAGGTTAGTTACCTATGTTGGTAAAAGCAATTGAGATTGAAAGTGAAGCACATCAAAAGACACCTGAATTAGCCACTAATACAACTGAAGATAAGGGTGATAAACAAGGTACACAAACCGAGCATAATGGTAGGACAACCCAAGGTGATGCACCAAAAGATACCAATGATGAAAAAACAAAAGGTGAAGGTAATATAGATAACACAAATAATATAGTAGATACTTCTATTACAGATACAAAGTCTATTACCACAACACCTAACCAAGTCATCACACCCAGCCAAGCCTAAACCCGAGCACAAGGCTCAATTAGCATTAACTTTATCTCCATCCAGTGTTCAAGGAAAGAAAAAGAAGAAGAAGAAAGGAAGAAAAGATGTAGTAACTTTAGATAAAATCATAGAGATTCCAACATGGGATCCAAGAACACTTGATCCAGAAACATTGAATAAATATGGTGAATTATGCACTAGGAAAGCAACAAGGGATAAATTAAGGCAAGAACATAAAAATGCACAAGTATTAGAAGTCGCCACAGAGATTCTACAACAAGTTGTTCCTTACTTAGCTATCAATAAAATGACCCCCGTCATTAGTCAACTTGCACTGCTTACCGAGGCCATTAACAAACTTGACGTTGATGCCGAGCAGAAATTGGAAGAAAGAGTAGAGAAGAAGATACAATACAAAGTCACAGAGAAGATTAGCTAGGTAGTAATAGTCAATAAGGTAACTCTGTCTTAATTTGTAAGTGGTTTAGAAACTGTTATATTTGAAGCCATTACAATTCTAACTAAAGAAGTTATGCACTCTAGATCACTTCACTACCAAGATTAGTGAAAAGCTAAAGCGAATAGATCAAGAACTAAAGGATAGTGCAACCAGTCTATCAACCGAGCAACATGCATTGCAGATGCATTACAACAAAGTTCTCCAAACCAAGCAGTTGAGACTAGACTTAAAGAAAGAAGAGGATCAAATTAGAGAACAAGTAACCAAGCTACATGCAACGTTACTACCGCATTTGGTGATGATGTAAAAACATGTGATATTGGCAAAGACTTTGGTTGCCACCCCAGAATTGTCAGTAACTGACATCATATATGATATGCATGCTCAGATAAACTTCGAGCAATTAACCCTCAAGAATTTAAAAGAGGAATGGGAGAAGCTATTGGAAACTCTTACGCATGCACATCCTAACATTTTTGACAAATTGTAAGTTATACTCCTTTTGTCATTATTTTGAAAAAAGGGGGAAATATCTGTATATAAGTATATTAAAGGGGGATACTATAATCAGGATGAGTTCATATACATATATTGAACATGTATAAAGGGGGATTCATCATGTATAATATGTATAGTAATAATTTTTTGATACTAATACCAAAGGGGGAGAATGTTACTCCAATTGAGCATTGAAGTTGTCATTAGTATTCAAGCACTCAACATGGAAAATTGATAATAGAGTCACAAACAAGATAATTGGTATATTCACCGAAGTGCAAAGTTAACCAAGAGCACTGAAATGCCCAGAGTTAACCAAGTACAGTGATACCCTAGCAGATAGACTTACTGAGTAGTAGACAACACCGAGATACACAATATAAACTCAACAACAGTATAACTAAGATACACAGACTACATCAAGCACCGAGAGACAACATTAACCAAGAAAACAAAAGGCCACATAAAAGTTTGTTTGGGTGCATTATTCTATGTAAAAACTTTTTGTCACCCTAGATAATAGTTTACAAGATCGAGGAGAGCATTAGTTATAGATTTACAACATTAATTGTTTATATATCCTATGTTAGATGATCAAGGTAAATTATGTACACCATTGATCTTAGGTTAGGGATGTAATTTTAAAACCCTAATTAGGTCATAAAGTTTGATATATAAATGTATAGATGTCAATTTTATAATGTATGTTGATCAAGACATGATAAAGTAGCTACCATACTACAGACATCATAGATCAGACAAGGGATTTCAAGGACAGAGACTACATTGCAGCAATCAATTTTCAGAACAGAAGCAAGGCTACCGAGCAAAACAGAGCAGAAGGTATTATCATTCACATTGAGGTGATATGTTTTGAATGTACTTAATGGATCTGTATCATAAATATTGAGATTGTATATGTTTTAGATCAAATTTATGTTACTATCTAACGATTGTAATAGACCCCTAAATCTCTTAACAGAGTAGAGTTAACCGTCTTTTTGTAAATATCTTAATTGAGTGCACACATAACTTGTGTTGCAAAATCCTCACACGAGGTAGATCTAATCAATCTCATTGTTACTCCTAATAGGGTAAGATCATCAGAAGTGATCATTATTTGTAAGCTTTAACAGGCTACTTTATTTACTACAGTAGTGAAGTTTTGTGGGTCTCATCCACACAACAGTTTTTACCTTCTAACATGGGTTTTCTGCGATACCAAAATATTAGTGTTTTGAGTACTTAATTTCATGTATGTGTATTATTCTCTTTACATGCATTTACAATTTATAAGTGATACTATATGTTTGGTGTATGCAATCTACTCAGTTGGATTAATACAGAATAATGGTTACAAAGAATTGATTAAAAGTTTTTAAAGGTACTGATTCACCCCTCCCCTCTTAGTACACACCCTTTCCAGATAAAACTTGTTTAAAGTCCAGGGCATTTCTATTAAAAGTGATGTTGTGAGTAGAGAAAATGATAGAACATAGAAGATGGAGGATAACTTCTCCCTATCCTCACAAAATCAATTGTCAATGTTCAAAGGTGAAATCACTATTCAGAGGTTACGAGGAGTTTTTAAATTTGATGATGAGAGATTTTGGGGTTGTATAATGCACTTGCTAGGTGAAGATCATATGAAAACTGACCTAAAGCTGAGGATTAATTTGGACATTTCCTCTCTTTCTCTAGTCTGGGCACTTCAATTAGGAAGTAGAGAGGAGGCACTGAAAGTCACGCGTCTTTGTGTAAATTCAGAGTGGGCAGGAGGGATGTTTCCAATTTTGGGTTGAGTTGAACCAAGGGTTAGGCTTGCGATAGGGGATGGCCCATGGTGGGTTATGGAGGGTGTGTCCAAAGAGTTTCAACCATTCAGTCTCTGAAGTTATTCAAAGCTGAAAGAAAAATAGATCGATGCAACGCAGAGTGGTTGGGATGGTTTGTTGATGTATATGCAAGACACAGAGGAGGAAGTGGAGCACTTGGAAGTTGAGCGGTGAAGGAAGATGAAATCAACTCTGAGGAAATCGAAGGCAAAGCTGTGTTCAGAGGATGTTGGGGATGTTGCTGTCAAACTAGACAGAAAAAAGAAAAAAAAAGGAAAAGTTGACACTCGTGGCGGGATGTTCATTCCAGTCTAGTCGAAGGAAGAAATGATGATGAAGTGGGTAGGGTGAGATGCCCTTGTTCTGGTCTATAAAATTTGGTTTGAAATTATTTTGTCTTTGGTCTGGTCTGCCCAGTTTTGTTAGTATCGGGCATGTTATACAACTCTTGTATTAGGTGTATGTCTGGGAGGAGGAGCTGAGAAAGGTTATAGGTTTAGAGGAAATAGTGTATGAAGTTTAAAGTTGTTTATGCCATGTTTTGTAGACACCTGCAAGGCTCAGATGAAGTTGAAGGTGTAGTGTATGTGGAACTCTATAGGTAGATAAAATTCTATCTAAATGTGTCACTCAAATGAAGGAAATCATGAAATGTCCAAGGCTAATCTAGAGCTTGCTAAACTATTTTGACTCCTCCTTTTCCCACATGGATCACATAACATAACACGACTTGTCACCGCATAGACTAGGTGCTCTTTCATGGACCACCTAGCATAACACAACTTGCTAGATCATGGAATCCATGTTTTCTTTCTCTCTCCTCCATGAGCCCATAACATAACACACCTTGCTAGTTGGTTGGATCATGGTTTCTTATCTCATCCTCGATATATGTTGTTTCTCTTTCCATGCGACCACTTGTGCTCTTGAAATAACATACTGAGGATGACATTAGTGGTTAAGAAATTTTGTTCATTAAGGTCTCTTCAACTAGTTGAATTGGAGCCTTTTTAAAAACTAACCCCTTTTGTGTGTCTTTTGTTTTGCCTTTTAATTTTTTTATTTTTCTTTTGTTTTGCCTTTAACTTTTTTTTCTTTTTCTTTTTCTTTTGTTTTCCTTTATTTTTTGTAACCTTACACATGGTTGTGTGAGCTAAGATCCTAAGGTTGGAGCCTTGTTCCATTGAACTTAGTGATATCTTATCTCTTTGTAATCTTACTCCTAGTTTGCTTCTCTCTCTCTCTCTCTCTCTCTCTCTCTCTCTCACATAGACTTATAATTTTTGTAAAGTGGGAGCTAAATATAACATCACAAATAGTAATCTTGTACAATTTACACCACATATCAGGTCCTTTCCTTAGTGTGTGGTTTCCTAGTTCTTATCCAATACCATTTCTATTTGAAAGACTAAAAATATGATGTCACATGTCCACATGGTGATTAGAATGGCTTTCTTAGACTCAACACACTTCATCTCCAACTCAATTTCCTTGAGTTACTAGGTCAATGGTACATGTGGTGCCCTTGACCCTCCAATTTGGGCCTAATTTCAAATATGTTAGTATTGGGATCCTATTAGTTGTTCCTTGATCCTAGTGTCTTTATATGACCATTGGAAGTTGGCTTAATTTGTAAAAATACATTGAGGATTATATATAAGAGCATTCTTTCAATTCATTTTCTTGTCATCATCATCCATCAAACAATCATCAAGCATAAGCATTCAAGTTCAAGCACTCAAGGTGACATTTCATCCCATCAAATTCTCTAGATCCAAGCATTGTGGCAAGTTACAACAACCTTCATGCAAGCATGTGTTTATGATTGATTCTCCTTTATGTCAAGTCATGTTATTGCATCAAAACTTGTGACTACATTTAAAAAGTACTACATAAATAAGGTATAAGACTCAATTATTTCAATTTTAGATCTAGCCTTTGCTACATTAAAACATGTTTTCAATTCAAGTACATTTTAAATTAATTTAATTGTTGATTCCAAAATTGGGGTTTGATCTAAGCAAACCCCCATCAACCCAACAATTTCCTTCTTTTTCATGTATAGGTAAAAGAATTAGGACATATGGATTTGGAATCAGATAGAGTAGATGAGGTTTTATGTATTGCACTTTCATAGATCCAAAAAAGTAGTGTCAACATCATTCCAAGCGATGTAGTCTCGAATATTTATGACAAATATTCAGGAAGGTCTCGAGAAAGATACTTATCTCACAATTATGAGTTTCATCTTCATCTGACATTCTTGGGTTGATGTTTCCCAAAGCAACCATGATGTCCTGATTTCATTCCAGATTTCAAGCATGAGTTTCTTTCTTTCTCTTCTTTCTAGTTTTGCAACTTTTGTTTTCATATATATTCTCTAGTTTTATGTGTATGCTAACAACCCTAAATTCTTTAACTTTGGCCCTAGACCCAACATCAAAATATACACATTACATAGTCCATTTCAATTCAAACAAGGAATTTTGAATTCACCTTGTGCTCAATCCTTTGAGCCAATTGGATCCACTCTCCTTAATGTAATCAATGAAAAATTGGTATAGTTCCTAGTTTTCATGCATAAAATAGTGCATCCATTTTCCAACCATTACATATCTTAAAAGTATTGCTTAATTTGGAGAGTGTTCCAGTCCTATTAGTCATAAAAATATAAAAATGAAAAATAGGCATTTTAGTGAAAACCATACTGCAATGCATTTAGACACTGAAAAGTTAAAACTAAAGGATGTATTCGAGGATGGAAGGATTGATAGTCTTATCCATTAAAAATATCTATGTATATCACCCTTAGTTGTGGAAAAAATCATTGAATTCAACATTGGCACTGAAGACAATCATAAAATTGTCCACTTAGTAGCATCATTGAGATTAGCAGAGGAATCCATGTTCACTCAGTTATTCTACGAGTGACAAATTAATTTTGCTTGGTCATACATGGACATGTCTGGGTTAGATCTTGAACTTGTTACACATCATTTCTCTATAGCACCAGGCATTAAATTGGTCAAACAATAACTACGTAAGATGCATTTACAAATTTCACTCCTAGTTAAGTCTAAACTTTCAAAGCTATTGGATGTTTACTTTATCATACTTTTTGATTACATTGAGTGGGTCTCCAACCTTGTACTAGTCACCAAACAAACTGGGTGCATCAAGATATGTATAAATTTTAGAGACTGGAATAAATATTGTCATAAGGACAACTTTCCTCTACCAAACATAGACATTATTGTCAATCTTATAGATAGTAAAAAAATGTTATTTTATCATGGATGGATTTTTTTAATATAATAAAATTAAGATTACACTTGAGGATTAACACAAAAAACTTTCACATGCGGGGTACTTATTGTTCGATTTTTATGCCTTTTGGTCTTAAGAACACATGAGCAACATATTGGAGAGTTATGACCACTATGTTTCATGAGACAATGCATGCACTAATAAAAACCTATGTTGATGACCTTTTGAGAAAATCACTCACAAGGGAAGATCACTTGCATGTACTACATAAGATCTTTGTAAGCTTGAAAAATACAAAGTTAGATTTAATCCAAAGAAATATATATTTGGGGTGATTTTTGAGAAACCCTTGGATAAACTATGTCTCGCAATCATATAGAGTTTGATCCTGCTAAAGTAAAAACTATACTTGAAATGTTTCCACATAAAAATATTAGTCAAATATGATTTATAAAAGGAAAGCTACAATCCAGCCAAAGACTCATAGCACAATTAGCTGACAAATGTCATCCCTTTACTCATCTACTGCATAAAAATGTTCCTTTAAGAGTTGATGACAAGTGCGAACAAGCCTTCAAGAATTTAAAGGATGATCTCATGTCCCATCTTATTTTGATGTCACCCATCGATGGAAACCCATTGCTCTCTTACATACCAACAACAACTTCAACATTGGGAGCTCTATTAGCTCATCATGATTATAAGGGGAAAGAATGAGATATTTTCTACAACAATAATGCTTTTGTGGGATATGCATTAAATTAAATTCCTATTTAGCATGTGTGTGTGTGTCTTTCCATGATATTTTCCTCACAAAAAGTTTGATATTATATGCTTAGTTTCTAGCTGAAGCTCATAGAAAAATTAGAGACCCTAAAGTACTTACTCAGCAAGGCAACTCTTACTGGATGAATTGCTAAATGGGTTATGATCCTAAGTGAATTTAACATTGATTACATGGAACAAAAAGCTATGAAAGGAAAAGCTACAACCGATCATCTTGAGGATTTACCTATTGGAGCTAACTATCCATTTGTTTTAAATTTTCCTAACGAAGCAATCTTTAAAGTAATGACTCCACAACCATGGACACTTTATTTTGATAGCCCTTTTACACAATAAAATTAGGTGTTAGTATCCTCTCTATCACTTGACAAGGGGATTGTATTCCTAAGGCATATAGATTTGCATTCCCTTGTAAAAAATAAATGTAGAATATGAGGCACTCATTGTCAATCTTTGGATGATAGTATGATGGAGGATCCTAGAAATATGCATTTTTGGTGATTCCCAATTGATCATAAAAAAGTGAATGATGACTATTGCACAAAAGATGAGAAGCTAATGCCATACAAATTAATGGTTGATGATTTCAAAACATATTTTACTATGATCACTTTTGAGATAATCTCAAGGGAAAATAACATATTTGCCAATTCCATGGCTACTATTGCATCCCTTGTGGATATGCTACAAAAATCTATGTGCTCTGACTTCTTGGTGGAATATCTCTTGGTCCTCGCATGTAATGTCTTTTAGTCTAAGATTTCATGCTAAATAATTGGTATTTATTCCCCTTTTTATGGTGACATCTACACCTAGATTTGTAATAAAAATCTTACTTATGACAAAGAATATAGAGTCTCCTAACTCCAAGGCCTATAATTTCTAGATGAATGCAGTCAAAATGCTTTCAATCATCTCTGAGCTTAATGAAGTGTATGTATTGTAGCTACAATCACAAATTAAAGCCACAAATATTTGATATTGGAGACATTTGCCTTAAATAAAACCCACACAATCAACAAGATGAGAGAAAAGGGAAAATTAGTTGGGTCCTTACATAATTACTATAGCTTATGGATTAGGAGCATGTCAATTGGCTACTTCTAAAGGTGAACTACTAGTACTAGAAGATGGGTTTCCGGTGACCAGTTACCTATTCGACGATGTGAGATAGGTTTTCTAGGCATTTGTAAACTCACAGCACACAAGGGAAGTCTATTAACTAATTCTTGGATACAAGAGAAAGTTCATGAATATTTTTACATAAAACAAATACATAAAAAATTAGCCAAATTTAATGAACTATTGTTCATTACAAAACTTACGTGTAGAAATAAATATTGAAGGACCAAGCTACTCAAATGATATGTTTATATAGATTTAGTTGTCACTTAGGAGATATAAATATCCATACATAATACTACGTAGGGAATATGCATCTCACTAATACCTATATAAATAAGATTATAGTTACTATTATAAGTGAAGGAAGATTCAATGGAACATGGAAATATAATATTAAACACATCCCCATTAAATAATTTTTTTAACTAATTAATTAATTTTAGTTTATAAAATATATATATATATATATTAATTATATGTTTATTGATTATACACCACAACAAAAAAGTATGGTGGGTGGATAAAGTCACTCCCTAAAGTCTAAGCATGTTGGAGCGTCATATATCTCACTGTAGATAAAGAAGAACATTTATTAATCAATGAAAACTACAGCACCTACAATGAGAGGCATGTCATGGGCATTTGGTTTCCACTTGCCTTGATTATATTGCTCATCAAGATGGAGCTCCATGTCAATAAAAACACCAATAAGATTATCCTCATCAACTTACACTTCCTCAAGGGGTTGACAAATTGCCTTAGTAGAAGATATCGCCATAACAAGTTAAAAGAATTCACCATTATTGAGCTAAACAATAATTTAAAATAGAGTGGTGATGAGAAGAGACTAATTCTAAGAAGAGGACTAAGACCATATATAAACACCATGACCACTTTCTTTATGCTAGGAAGCACAAGAAGGATCATCCCCACAAAGTTGTTGATTCTCAAAACATATATATATATATATATATAAAGAGGGGTAAACTCTATGGCCCAAACCTATGAACCGACGAGGCCACAAATGGGGGACCTAATCCCCAATGAGATTTGAACCTCTATGGCAAGAATAACAACACAACAAATTAACCATCATAACATGCCAACATTGACAAAATAAAAACATATATAATTAACAAAATATGATTATCTTTAATATTTTTTTGATGAATAGGCATGTCCATTAATTAAGTAAAAATTACAATACACTATTTTTAAAAAAACAAGAGAGGAGGACACAAGATCACTCTACGAGAGTTACTCAGACCAAGCCTCGAATAGCAACAAAACTAGATACACAGGCATAGCTGGGAAACAAAGGCTAAAGAAATAACCATTAAACAGCTAGAGCAGTGACCGATGGAAGTGGCAAGGATCCCTATCATCTTTACAATAATATTTTAATATTAAAAAAATTATCATAATTAAGCCAAGAAGCTTCCTATAGTGACATCAATTTTGGTTATAAACAATTCACTATTTTTAAAAAAAATTGACGGTCATATTAGTGTCATATGCAGTGAGTTAATAGATTAATGAGTTGGTAGTGATAAACATATAACTGATAAACCAAGATTCCAGTCTTCCCCATAATGTTGAATTTTAATGTGGATCAGTGAAATGGTTTTCGTAACTGAAAGGATTGTAAAACAGAAGGTGAGTCATGTGTTTGGCATTTCAACTCTTCAATCTAAATTGCATTAAAAGAGCGACACTCTTATTTCATTTTACTATACAAAGTGCTCAACTCAGAGAGGCTGCATTACCTGGTTGGGGCTACTGTTTGGAGATGGAGCCGGAGCACAAGAGAAGATGTCAATTGCGCTGGACTAGATTGTGCAGTTGTTGTTCCAATGATATCCACGGTATTTGATAAATGACTCCAATGTATTGCACATTTTGATCTCCAAATGCTTATATATATATATATATAGAGAGAGAGAGAGAGAGTGTGTGTGTGTGTGTGTGTGTGTATCACTATTCAGTGAATATAAATTCATTGTCTGCCCATGAGATTGGAAGGTGATGGTGTAATCACGGGCAGACAATCTACGTTAGGGAAGTTGGTGGATAATTGATACATCCAAGAATATTTTTTGACCGTCTTCTCCTTCCATAAATTGACTAAATCGGGAAGTTGCCCACTCAATATCACCTTAGAACTACATCACAAAGGTATTCGTTTCTAATTTTATGTGTAAATTTGCCAAAAATGAGCAACTTGCACTTTTTTTATAGACTTTTGAATTTTTGAATATTTGAAAGATAAAACAACTGGAAAGGTTTAGAATAGCTACAGGGTTTAGACATTTGTGTGGAAACACCAAAGTAGGAGAACAAATGTGATGGTCAGGATAGAAACCCATGATTGCGACAGTTACTAAAATGGAATGATCATGGAAGATGAAGTGATTAGAATGTAAGTGTAGACACCTAAAATTGGTCAGGTGTTTCTTAATCAATCAAATCTGCATATCTCGTCAAATTGCTCCAAATCTGCATTTTCAATCAAATCTCATCAAATTGCTCTAAATCAATCAAAATGGACTTAATCAATTCAAATGGACATTTATTAAATCAAAATAGGACAAAATCAAATTAAATCAAAGGATCAATTAACAATGACATTATTTAATTAATTAAATATAAGCCTAAAGGGATTAATCAAACTATATAATTGATTTTAATCAATTAATTGTATAGGTTAAATCAAAAATCAAATCAAACCTATTCCCCTACATGGCTAAATTAATTAATTGATTGAATTAATAAATCCTAATATATTTCAACAAGGATTAAAAGAGCCAGTGAGAATTGAGAAGGAAAAGCACATGGATCACTTCAAATTTTGCATCTCTACCACTCATTTGATGCTTTTGCATCTTAACCACTCATTCTTGTCATCTTGTCCCAACCTTTGAGACAATCATTTAAATTGTCCCCTCATTTGAAACCATTTGAAATCCTCTCACTCAACCAAGGCTAAACCATGATCAATTGACTCTACCCCCTACACTTGGGAAAATCCTATAAATAGAAGGCATTTTGTAAGCATAAAAAATCCTAAACATTTGAATGCAAAGCATCCATACTATAGCCATTTTGAGAGCAATTAAGAGCATTATCAAAGAAATTGAGAGCATTAGCAAGCAAAATTGAAAGCATTTGAGTGAATTGTTGAGGCAATTTGAGAGAATTTGTGAACTAGATAGGCATATCATTATCATTTTCTCATTCTAGGACTGTCACTAGTAGAGATTAAGGTTGAGAGCTCTATTATCATGCTTAGTTAGAGATCCATGGGATGCTTAAGGATTTACTTTCAATTCTTAGCTTAAATTGTTAATGGTTTTCCATAGAATTGTTAGTAAATAAACTATTCTCATGAAGGTGTAAAAATCACACACACAAATGGCGCCCACCATGGGGATTTGAGCCTCTAATTCTCATTTTTTTCATATTTTGTGTGTTTGTGCTTCATTTTGTAGATTGCAAGAAAAATGATGCCTACAAGCAAAATGATGATGCCTGTTAGCAATCAAATGATGCCTGTTGATTCCTTCTATATTCTGTCACACCTGTCAGCTAAAGAGTAATGCCTATGCTCATAAAGTGATGCCTAGAATTCAGGAAATAATGCCTAAAAATATTTATCTATCGCCTGTGCACTTTCATTTAACGCATTTAATCTGCTTTGTCATGCATGTTAACTTTCTTTTAACGCCTGTTATTAGTAAAGTCACACTTAACATAGTGCAAAGTAACGCCTAGATTAGTGCAAAGGAACGCGTAGTGAAATGTAAAATAACGCCTAGAAGCTGTAAAATGATGCCTGCAGTCTTCTATGTTTTTCTTGGTTGCAGATTAATAAAATCAAATTACTAATTCTCTGTTGTTGTTTTTTCTACAGATGACCAGACACTTAAAGGTGCAGAAACCAGAGTTGAGGGTCACAAGGGAGAGCAAAGAGGTAAGGCTCTTAAACAAACACTCTAAGAAAATTCATAAAGCAAATATTTTGGAAAGTTTAGAGGAAGAGGAAGTTTTGTATGATCACTTTGTCAAAATTGTGATTGCATATAAAAAGTAATTTCTTTCCCTTAATTGATTTCATATTTTAAGTTTCTTAGGAGCATTTTTGCAAATTTGAAAAGAAACTTCATTTGGTTATCAATTCTTTCGGTTTTCTTCACTTTGTTTGTTTGTGTTCGACTAACTTTGTTGGAGGAGATGGAGAGGGAACAATTGCCACTAGGTGAGTAAGCAAAAAACAAGGCAAAAAAACTCAAAAATGTGCCTAGCCTTTGCTAGCATCGAAATGAGATATTCTACTTAACAAGCTTTCATTGCTTAGATTGTGGAAAATTTCATTTGTATCTAATTTAATAGGGACACCCTATTATTGTCCATTCCAAACAAGACATTAGGTATATGATCTCAACTTTTCAAAGTTGATCAAAAAGCCAAAAGTATTGTGTTTGGGTGGTAGAATGAAAGGGAGGAATTGAACCACACATTTCATTTCACTAAAAACCTCCTTGTTAAGAGGTTAAAAATGAACAAAAAGTGTTTGAAGTTTTTGGAACTAAGGAAAGTAATAGGGATATGCTTGTCACTCTTTGAGTAAATCAAATTCCCAAACTTACTTGACAAAGTTCAATTTTTTCTTTCTTGAACATGCTAGATCCATAGAGGGCCTACCTCCTGAGAATACCTTTACAAAGGTGGTGAAAGGGAATGAACTAAGTGGGATACACTCACTTTAGCCATGAGACTAATCTGACCCACTATAATCAAATGCACTCATCCCCAAAGGGGTGGTGACTAAGTTGTGTTGAGAATCTTCACTTCCTCGAGTAGTCCTTCGGGATTACACAAAATTGTACTTTTGTGCATGTGGGAAGCCCTTTTAATGAGGGTATAAGAGACTCTTCATGACTTAGAAAAAAGGATAATTACAACCCGGTTAAGTAGAAATACCTTTTTAGAGTCATTTTTAATCGCCAAATTTGACTCTAGGTAGATTGTTTGGAATAATTTCTCGTACAAGACTCGTGAAAATGTCTGAGAACATACACTTAGTGTGTTTTAGGGATAAGATGCAAACTTGATGTGTGTGTTGTGTTTGTGTCTTAGTTTTCAAGCAAGAATTCAATCCTACAGATCTGATCACAGACTTTACAATTTTAAAACCTTAAAAACTATGAAAAACCAACCTGATCAGCAAAGTGATGCGTACAGAAGATTAAAAAATGCCTGTAATTATTTTTGTCGCACCTATAAACTGAATTTATGCCTGAAAGAAGTGAAAAAACACCTAACTCACTGGAAAGTGATGCCTGTAAGTTTTCAAACAATACCTATAAATGCTAAACACTACCTACAAACTACAGAGTGTCGCATACAACAATTCCAGTTACCGCATACAAAGTATAAAGTCACGTGTACACTGCAGTAAAGTGATGCCCATAAACACAAAGGGAAATAGAGAGCATTTCCAAAGGGTTTGGACATAATTTTATAACATTTTCATATACTCTTTTTGGATTTCTCTGTGACTATAACCCTATATGGTTAAAATCCTTACATCTAGTTAAAATTACAAATTGAAAAAGGATTTTAAGGTGTTCTTGTATAACTTGCAATCAATCGCATTAATGTCGGCCTTTATTAGGTCAAATTACACCAAAAATAGCTTATTACCAGATGGGACTTATCTTCTTCAAGGGGTTTCATTCTCAATTTGAGAACCCATTGTAACTCCTTTACCCATTGAAGGACAAAAAGAAGAGCCACCAAACATGGCCACGCCCTTGGGAAACATGAATGAATTGAATAATCATGAGGCTAATCAAAACCAAAACCATGGTCTAGGTGGGAGGGAATAAATGCATGAGGATATAAACCAAGAAGATCCTCATTTACATGATGGCCATGAACAAGACGATGAAGAACCCATGGAAGAAAGAATCAATAAGGCCTTACAAAACTGACTCTTCATGAATGTCATGGGGAAGATCCTAGAGAAGGATAGAGAGAAATACTTCTTTGACTTAGCCCAAGCAGGGGTTCAATCACACCATGATTATGATGTTTACAATTTGAAGAAGAAAGAAGAAGATGATCACATGGCTATGATGAACAAACAATTTAAGTTATTTCAAGCTCAATTAGACAATATGAAACAAGCAGGGGCTCCTAAACCCTTTTCTATCGAATCACTATGTCCATTTTCATTTGAAAAAACTTTAACTATGGTACCATTCCCTCTAAATGCAATATTACCTAAGTATGATAAATATGAAGGAATATCATATCCCCATGATCATCTAAGGGAATTATGTGCATTAAGCTTGGAGTTCATGCCTGATACAACATATTTAATGAGACCTTTCCCAAGAAGCTTAGGAGGAACAACTATGGAGTGGTTTTCAAAATTACCCTCTGATATTTGCACATTTGAAGAGCTGGCTTCCATGTCTGTGACCCATTACTCCTACAACATTAAGCATGAGGTCATGATGTTAAATTTAGTTAACACCAAGAAACGTGATGGAGAAGGAGTCCTTTTGTTCTTATAACGATGGAGAGCGGTATTCGCACGATACCCTCGAAGTGTATCCAAAAAGGAGAAAAAGGATAATTTTGTTAATAGTTTAAACACAAAGATGAACTATAGGTTGAGGTTGCAATGCCCATGTTCATTCCAAGACCTAATTGAGAGTGGAGTTACCATGAAAGAGGTTTTTTTTAAAAGTGGAGAGATAAAGCTTTACAAGGAAAATGAGAATTCCACTAATCACAATACCTTCAATAATTTAAAAAAACAACGATAACAAAGCTCCTCCAAACAATAACCAATTTTGGATCAAGAATAATAACAAGGGTTTGTTGAATGATGGGGTTGTGGAGGCAAAAAAAGCTAAAAGATACTCCCTTCAATCTCACACGAATTTCAAATCAAGCTAATAATGTGAATCAAGCTCCCAAGGTTCCATTCGACAATAACAATAACTTTGGAAATAATCAAGCGGCTTGTTGCTTCCTTTTCTTGCTAACATATGAAATACTCTTGATGAGCTTGCTCTATTTGTCCCAAAATACTGATCAAGCAAGATACAGAACAACATGAACATAGTTTTTAAACTCCCTACACTTTGAGCTCCATAAACTCGGGTGGGAATACCCTTTCTGAAATAGAGCAATCAAGTCACATAATAGTTCTAACAGATAAAGATGGAATTACAGGGATCAGTCTCTGTAACATTTATTTGACAGGTGTTAACATAATAATGAAGATCAATTTTAATTTTATAGTCACCTATTCCAATGGAAAACAGACCAATGCTTTATCCTAGGGTATGGAGTCACTATGAATTTTTGCAATCAATTTGCTATGAATATGAACTCAAAACAACTGCAGATCTGAAATGAAAATATATACACCTTGCATATCAACCATCACACATGATAAACTAATTCATCAAATTCATTTGATATTTTGAACCTTACTGAAAGAACCCTAATGTGATTTTAATCTTTCTTTGAAAGAGCCCTAAGACAATTCCAACATTCGCCTTACAGACATATAAATTGAACATTCCTTGAGTATTCAATTTAAATAAAACTCAGAACATAGAAATGAAGACAAGTACTCGTCATATGATTCAAAAAATATTGATGGATCTCATTTGTATTCATATAAAAAATAATTACATCCAACAATAAAGCTTTCAAAAGCCTACTCAAGATATATTGGTCCTAAACAAGAATTTTTACAATTCAAAACTTATACTCCCAAATGAAAAATGGCTATCCTTTTCCCAGTAGTCTTGGGATCCTTTTGTAACTAAGGATGAAACAAGCTACATAGTACATGGGAAAGATTTACAAAATCTTTGCAACAACCTTTGCAACTGATAGAAAAACAAAATAAAAACAGAACACGGGTGGCAGCGTGTATGCAAAGTTTGAACAAATTTTTTTGTTGCACTTGAAAATATCTTTGCTATCCTTTCAGCTTAGCTTCCCACCTATTCACCTCCTTGGCGATGGGCCAATCAAAAGTCTTCTCTTGTTCTAGCTTGGTAACAGCTT
This sequence comes from Thuja plicata, assembly GCA_018584345.1. NCBI lineage: Eukaryota > Viridiplantae > Streptophyta > Pinopsida > Cupressales > Cupressaceae > Thuja > Thuja plicata. The sequence continues at coordinate 415,562 of MU225973.1, read as the reverse complement.
CCGTCCACCTGGCATCCATGGTTGTTTTGGCCTCAGTAAAAAATTTTGTCATATCGACTTCAACTTTGAAGAGGTTATCAATCAACTCATTGCAATACTCTACATCGGTGTCCTTTTCTAGGTGTTGTTTCATTTCTTCATCTTTGCACAATCCATCAAATTCTATTTTCCAATTTGATTGTGTTTTTAGCACACCTGATTCATCATAAATTTTTGGAACTAAAGGAGAACATTGATCACCAAATAACTGCAATTTGTTATTAATTAGCTCTGCTTTGCCATTGAAAAAAGCACAAGTATCATTCATTTCATTAATCATCTCAATAGTATCAAATACTTTTTCAGGAAATTCATCACTATACAAGATAGTTGTCTTCAATTTATCCAGTATTATGGATTTTCCTGACCAAAACTTGAAAGTGGGCTCCAGAAATGTCATGGCTTCAGCTACTGCCTTTGAAGCTTCCTGTAGTTAGCCATATAATTCATATACCACTTCAATTTTTTCCTTAAAAACATCAATCTGATGTTGTAATATAGGCAATGTAATAGACATAATATCAATACTTGGCCCCTGTGACAACTCTTTAGATTGGTCTTCTGCTACTATTAAGTCCTCTTTTGTCTCTACTACAACATTTGTCTCATCTTTTTCTACCTCCTGAGGTGATGCATTCTTCTTACTTTCTTCCAATTCTTCCTTTAACTTGGCTATTTGTTCCTCCAAGGTGTGGTTGTGAACCACAACTTCTTCATGCTTCTTTTCCAGGGCCATCATTTGACCAAAAGTTGTCTCATATCTTTTTGATAAGTCCTCTATTTTTGCTAGATTCATGAAGGATACCTGAGTCATAAGCTAGGCGATCTTAGTATCACTGGTATTCTAAAAATTCCAAATCATTCTATCAACTCTCTTCTCCTCCCTTATGGTCATAACCAGAGGCTTCTATATAGCAGGGGCTAAAGACCAAATGGCTAAAGTCTTAGACTTAGGATCAAATCTTGATCCCTTCAAAATCTCATCAATTTAAATCTCTATTTTCAACAGAGGGTCTTCATGTCTTCTGATTTGATCTATAATGAATGTGGACTGTAAGTCCCAACTACGCATCAACAATACCCCACTATTTAGTACCAGCAATCTGACCTGATCCACAGTGATCAATTCACTCTCAGGATCATAATCCTGGAGTGTCTTCACAATCTCCTCATTTTTTTCTTCTTTCCCTTCACCTATGACCATGCCTTGTCTTAAATATTTTTGCTTCATTTTGATCAAAAATCTTTTGAATTCTTTATATTATACAAATTTATCATCTTTCATGAATTCATTGGCCATCATCACTCCCTCATTAGCTTCTCCAAATAATACCATTTGATTATCCCCTTGACCTTTAGATTGTGGTTCTTTTTGCATTTGCCTTTTTAACTTTCTAAAGTACTTTCCATGCTCTGTTATCATAGCCTTAGCCATACTCTTCCTCTCCTGCACCTTTTTCTACTTTGTTTTCTATTTTTTCTTGGGTGGCTCTCTAGCAGAAGTAGCCTCTTCACCAACCTCTTCTTCTTCTTGATGTTGTTCTTCATGTTGTTCCAAATGCTCTTGATCATGTAGTGCAACAACAAGAGGATATCCTTGGGATTTTGCATCTTCAGCACTTAACTGTGGTACTTTAGCCATCAATGTGTCATAAGACTTAAGCATCTCTTCCATTCTTTTGAAGTATGGGAGGTCAGGGAAAAAACCAAAAAAAAATTTGTCTGATTCCTTCCAATCAACTTCTACCCTAAGAAGGTCTTTCCATTTCCTTCTCCTCTCCTAGACTTCAACTTTATCTAACTTGTTCCTCACAATATCTTCATCATCCAGTGGCTCATGATCTCTGATTTTTTGCCAAGGAGTCATAGACTTCAAGGCAATTTTTATAAATTATTCTGGATCACAGAACCTGACAATTGTTGTAGACATTCTACACTACTTCAGGAAATCATTGATTAGATCTAAAAACTCCTTGTCCACCCAAGTAATTTGCCAAATGAATTCTAAAAATGCAACCCTAAGAGGAACAAATTTAGGGATAATGTGAGGTGGCTGTGAACAACCATATACCCTTATGACAATAACTTGGTCAAAGAAGAAAAAAATCACCCTAGTTGTGAGTAATTGGCCAATTTTGAACAAACTTTCAAGGTCTTAAAACTCTTCTAACTTCAATTGGAAACCTTTCCCTATTTGTTCCCAATAAATCAAAAAATGGATCCACAATCCAATTATAGAAACATACAAAAGATGAATTCACAGATGAGTTGTCCCATACCTGGGTCCACCTTTGGATTGGCACACTGACACCATACTCTGAATCAAACAATTCGATCTCTTTGTCCATGGACTCCCTATTAAAATATAGAATCATAAACATTAAATGTGAATAATGTTTAAAGGTTGGTACAGGGGCATATGCCTGTATTTCTACCAATGCAACATGTATAGCCTCAACTATGTATCCCACATAGTCATAATCTGTATTGAACTCTGGGTGCTAGATATTCATGGCCATCATGAGCACATCCTTGGGCACTGTAGAATCTCCATCAAAACCCAGTACTCTGGTTAAGCCATATACTATGCATTTTATATAATGGTGGAAGAGGGATAAATCGAAAGGTGGACCCAGATTATCTGGGACTTTCACCAAATTTTTATCTACCCTAGGCATGAATCTGGGCATATCGAACTTCTTGATCAATTTCTCTCTCTTTTTTTAATCTACCTGTATTTTTTCCAAATCAATTTATGTGCATAATGCACCAGTGATCCCAAAGACCTCTGCTATTGATCTCCTATCTATGGACACTAGGGTCTCTTTATTTTTCTTTCTGATTACCCTAACTACTGGGAAATAATTCTTATCAAGTTCCTTAATAAGGCATATATCAATATAAACATCAGGCACAATCAAATTTGCCATATTTAGTTCCCAGAGATTGCAAATAGGAACTGCTTTAACCCTATTATTTCAAAAATAATGGAATAGAGTATTACCAGAGAAATTTGGAGTAACAAGATTTCTGTACTGGCAACATCCATCCTTCCATTCATCCCAATTTGCATTGTTTGCATTTAATGTTTCGTGCAACAACTCAACAAACTCTTCCACATGCTTCTTTACTAGAACTTTCTTCTTCTCAGACCCTTTTGAGGTTGCATTGGTAGTAGCTTGACTCATCTTTTCTGCTAGAATGCAATCTCAAAATGAGCTCTGTTGTTTTCTTAGAAATTTGCAAAGGCAAAAATGAGAGTTGTACAGAAAAAAAGCTCAATCATTCATATTTATAACCATCAAATCAACGTCTTGTCCACTTGAATGCAAACTCTCACACTTGCAATGTCATGCAATCATCCCTCTAAAAATAATGTTGCCATTAATTCACACTTTGTCATCCTTGCTAGAATAGAGTATGCACTTTTTACCTTTTTGCATTCATAGCCTAGGAATGAACCACTTGTCAACTTGTGGCTCACTCACTGTACTAGATTTGTATTCAAAAATGTCCTTGCGAGTGAGTGATAAGACCATTCTTTACACATAGTTGCACACTCATGGTCTCCTTTTGTCTGGACTTGTATCTTTTGTGACTGAGCGATGACCTAAATAGTAGTTTGATCATTTACTAATCGCACACTCGCTATCCCTTTATCAGCTACATTAAAATTTGGTCGAGTGAGCAATAGCATATTTCCATTCATCAGTCGCACACTCGCTGCTCAACATTTCACCTTCTTCAAAACCATGCGAGTGAGCAAGTACAAATCCATCGCTTAATCCTCTCTTGGTCATGCACTCGCTAGCCTCTAGCTCATCATGTTTGAAACTAAGCGAGTGAGTGATGATTTGAATTGATCATGTATTATCTTTCTTTTGCACACTCGCTATACCTTTTTATTCTATTCACTTATCTTCACGAGTGAGCGGTGATCTGTATTACCTATAGTCGTGTACTCGTACATTGAAACTTTTTATGAGTGAATCCTTTGTGAGTGAGTGAGTATCTTTCAATAATCCTTCAGCAGTTCACCAATTGCATACTCGCTAACCTCTTTTTACCTTACTTTGTTTATTAGTGACTAAGCAACAATTTGCACTTTCCCTTCATCACACACTTGCGAGCCCAAAAACTTAGACAACAAATCATTGGCGAGTGAGATATAATGAATATAATATTTTAGTCGCATACTCGTGGTCTTTCTTAGCCTTGAAAACTTCCAACACGACTGGGCGACAAGAAACATTCAATCACCTGATAGTACTACATCGTCTACTCGCACAGCAAAAAACACATTAGTTAAAAATTTAGTGAGTGAGCGACTGACTGGACTTCATAATGATCACTCAGTCACAAACCTAAATGTTCATGACTTAAAACAACCGCGACTACCCGATGTGTTAAAAAAATTAACCGCTCGCTTACTCGCTGAGCCAAATCATAACAACTTAAGACCTTCGCGATTGTGCAACAAACAAAAAATCTCATAACGTCACATAGTCGCTAATAAAAGACTTGACCTTTTAATACATGCCATGATTGCATGATGAACCTTTTAACCAGCATGTCGCTCACTCGCCAAACAAATTTGCCTAACTCCAACATGACCGCGATTGTGCGATGACTGACCAAATAATGACTTGCTCACTCATAGACTCAAAAGACCACTTAAAAAGAAGAGTGTGACTGCATGATTAACTTTAATACAAGACAAATCGAATACTTAACCAATTTCTGAACCCTTTACACATGAAATGATGAATATTGAAACCAAAAAATGCAGGAACAATGCCAATGTTTCAAAATTAAAAAATTTCAATATACAGTGCTAACAATGGCTCTAATTGGGGAAATTTAATTGCAAGATTAACATTAGAAACCAAAAGTTTGGGAGGTAGACCATAAACTGAAACAAAGTTGTACATGCGCACACAACAAAACCAGAACTTAAAATAGGGAAACCCTAATCTACTTGTGCATGGAACAAAAGAATTATGAGAAATAGTGCTTCAGGAATTGTCCATGCACTGGAAATTCCTGTATCTCACCATGAGAGTCCTCCAAAAAGTATGAATCTTGACCATGAAAATCTTGAACTACAAAGGGGCCCATCCACAATGATTCAAACTTGCCATGTTTGCCTTTTTCTTCTTTTCTAGCATTCCATTGAAGTACCGTCTCATTTATTTGGAATTTTCTTTCAGTAGCTCTTTTATCAAACATATACTTAGACTATTGTTGGAGCTTCATATTTCCTTTGTGTGTCTCTATTCTTATTTCTTCTAATTCCAATAATTGATCCATCCTCTCCATCATGGGTTCTTGTTCTTCAAATTCCTCTTGCAGAAATTTATATACAGGTAACAAATTATTCAGAGGCAATCTTGCCTGAGTTAGGTAAACCATTTCAAAAGGGGACACCCCTATTTCTCTCTTTATTATTACCCTGTCAGCCTAGAGGGCTAACTTCAATTTAGAATGCCAAGATTTTTTGTTCTTCTCCAGAATCCTCTTAATGATCTTCATGAGGCTTTTATTGCTAAACTCAGCTTGTCCATTTGCTTGAGGATGATATGGAAAGGAATAAGATACAATAATTCCATAGTCTTCACATAAATCTTTAAACTCCTTAGACCTAAAACACATGGCATTGTCCATGGTTAATTTAGCAGGCACACCAAATCTTGTCAAAATATTATCCATTAAGAAATCCATTACCACCTTACTATTTTCCCTTTTTAATGGGCTTGCTTCTATCCATTTTGTGAAATAGTTTGTAGCCACAAGAATCCAACTGTGGCCTCCACTGGATTTCTCTGCAAATTCCCCAATAAAATCAAGACCCCATTGGGTAAAAGGTGCTTCAATAGTCATTGGATTCAAAAGTAATGCTCCTAAAAAATTTATTTTAGAAGAGAACCTCTGGCAAGGTTCACATTTTTGCACAGACTTTTGGGTATCTTTAAAAAGAGAAGGCCAATAAAATCCAACTCTGATAATTTTGTGAGTTGTGGTCTTGGCAGAGTAATGCCCCCCAAACACACCACTATGCATTTCACTCAAATAAAATTTAGATTGTGATTCATCTAGATAGAATAATAAAATCCCATCCCTGTTCTTCCAAAATAAATCACCTTGTATTAATACATATCTTTGAGCCTGCAATTTCAAAGTCCTTTTCTGATTATCCAACACGTATTCTAGACATTTACCATTTTTCAGAAAAAAACACAACATCAGTATACCATGGCTACAACTCTATACTGGTATAACTCATGTCCACTGCTTGTACATTATGAACTTGATCCAATTCCATGTTTGTGTCGGTCATCAACTTGGCCAAGCCTAGACCCCTTACCAATTTGGTAACTTGAATTTCAAGATCAAATTCTTGGATCCTATTGATCCATCGACATCTCTTCCCTATAACTTCATATTGAGACAATATATCTTTCACTGTGGCATGTGGCACATAAGAAAATATTTTTGCACAGACTAAATAAGGTCTAAAAATTTTAACTACTTTGACCAAGGCATAAGCCTGTTTCTCCATTATCTCATAATTGAGTTCTACTGCCTGCAGGGACTTACTAAAAAATGCTATGGGATGATCAAAACTTTCATCATATTTCTTCAAAAGTACTGCAGCAATGGTATGAAATGAAGAAAAAGAAAACAAAGAAAAAGGATTTCCATAATCTGGAGATCTCAACACCGGTGTTTGTTGAATATCCATCTTTATTTTCTCAAAAGCTAACTGAGCTTCTTTGTCCCATTCAAACTTAGCATTTTTCTTCAGCAATTTAACAATGGGATTTACTATCTCAGCAAAATTTGCAATGAACCTCCTTACAAAATTTATTTTCACAAGGAAATATTAAACACCTTTGATATTTTTTGGGGGAAAAACCTTATTAATGGCTTCCACTCTTTCAAGAACAATTCTGACACCTTCTTTTTACACTATATGTCCCAACAACTTACCTTTTGTCACAACAAAATGACACTTCTTTGGATTCAATGAAATCCCATACTCCAAAGCTTTAGTAAAAAATTTCTCTAAGTGTTTACAATGATCCTCAGCCCTTTTAGAATATGCAGTTAAATCATCTTGATATATCACCATAATTACATTTATAAATTCTTTAAAAGCCACATCCATGGCTCTTTAGAAGGTAGCTCCTGCATTCATCAAGTCAAATGGAATTCTCACATAAACATACGTACCTCGTGGAGTAGTAAATGTTGTTTTAAACTATTCATATTCTTGAACCAACACCTGTTTGTAACCATAAAAGCCATCCATCATGGACAAAAGTTCACAACTAGTCACTCTTTGTAGCATTTCCTCCATGTTTGGCAAAGAGTAATTATCTTTCAAAGAAGCTACATTAAGGTTCCTGAAATCAACACATAGCCTGATGTATCCATTTTTCTTTCTGACTGGGACTAAATTGGACACCTAGGAAGAGTGTCTGATTGGTTTTATTATTCCATCCTCTCTGAGCTTTGTGAGCTATTGCTGCATTTTGGGGGCCAACAAAGGATTGACTGGCCTCTGTTTCTATCTGAAAGGCTTAATGTCATTTTTTAATGGGATTTCATGCTAGAAGAGGTCTTCCCTATAAGCCTTAAGGTCTTCATAAGACCAAGAAAAAACATGTTTGAACTTTTTTAATAAGTTAGTCAAATTTATCCTCACATGAGGAGCCAATTTCTTTCCAATATATACAATCTTAGGAGCAAACTCTGATCCCAAATTTACCTCCTCAAACTCGTCCAATTTGGTAGCAGAATTTTGGCACATATGACTATCATTATCAGTAAACAATCCCTCTAATTGAGTTAATCCTTTAGGGATTTCATTTGTCTGCAATTATAAAATCTCATTGCCAAATATAGTTTCTTTCCCATCAACAATTTCTATCAAATTATTACAATAAATGATCTGACCTTCATAATTATCCACACAATGAATCAAATTAAGGATATCCTCATCATTTTCAAACACTTTCCAATTATATACATTGTCAGGAATGGCAGGCCTAGTCTTGGTTTCCACAATAGATACCCCTAATAGTGTTAGGTCATCATTTTTCAAGGCCACATTAGCCAAAAAAATCTGCCATAATATTCTTAGATCTTTCTATCCAATCAATAGAAAATGCATCAAAGAATTCAATGGTATCCCATACAGCATGTTTATACTATTTTAGCCTATCATTTTTAGCAGCATATTTTGATCTAATTTGGGATATGGCCAACTCTGAATCTCCAAAAACTCTTAATAACTTAATGCCATGCTTGATTGCTATTTCTAATCCCAACAACAATGCCTCATACTTGGTTGTATTATTTGTACACTGAAAAGCCAGTAGAAATGAGTATTTGAAGGTAATACCTGATGGAGAGACAAATAAAACACCAGCTCTTGACCCTTCTTTTGAGCATGCTCCATCAAAATACATTTGCCATAATCCATTTTGCTACAACTCTAATTCTTCTATTATGGGATTTGTGTTTTTCAATTGTGGTTGAATATTTTCAACCTTGAAATTATGCATATCTACATCCACAAAGCAATTCAGCATGTTTGGTTCAATTTTTTCAACATAAACTGGAGATCTAGGCTCTCGCAATAGTTTTGCTTCTTTCCCATTAACAGAAATAGTAGCAAAGGACAAATCCAATTGTACATGTCCTCCAATAGTTGCAGCGCATTATCTTGATAATAACATCCCATAATGAGGTGGTGAATCCACAACTACAACATCTATTTTAAAAATGACTTCAGAGTATGCAACAAGTTTTACCTCTAATCCTTGTAAATTTCCTACTATAGGTACTTCCCTGTTGTCCATCACATAACATTTACCAAAAGCAGTACCCACCTCTAGACCCAATTGTTTCATGATAGTGTAAGTCATCACATTAGCAGCAGCTTCTGAGTCTATCATACAATTTTTTAATAACTTATTATTTACAAGAAGTGTCACATAAATAGGATCAATCTGATCTAGTTCTTGGATAACTATATTTCCCACATAGACTGGGATTTTATCCTTTTCTTCTTGCTTCCCTCTTAGTTCACAATTCAAACCAGTAGTATCATGTATATCAAGCAAAGCAAATAGTAGTGAAAAAGAAGATTCTCGATGCTCTTTGATTTTGAACATCTCAACCAGAGGAACAGATACCTTCATTTGGGATAAAGCTTGTTTCATATCAAAATTTGGGAAGTTCATGACACTTCTAGAAGCGACGTTACCTCTATTTTCTTTCAACTGTCTTGTTTTTTGCTCATTAATATGGGTAGCTTTATTTTCCTTAACCAAAGTGTCCTTTGGGTCATCCTTTTCTAATCCTCCCTTTTTTGTTTTCTACATATTAGGTGTAGACTCTTCATTTATGACTTCTATGATAATAAGTGAACCAAGCTATCTCCCACTTTGATCAACCTTTTTGTTTCTAAGTTGATATGAACTTCTTTCCTGTGTCACAGCAGCAATATTAAGAAACCTTATCTCCTCATCATTGGGCATTCCAAATTGAACATGTTCTAACTTAGTGTTTGTACAATTTACTGTGATTGGCATATTTTCTTCTGGCTCTTCCTTTGAGCTGCCATTGTCATCTTCAATAGTAAGTGCACACATGTTTATTGTGGGTTTTTTCTCATTTTGGCTTTCTTGTGTTCCAATATTTTCAGGTGGCTCCACCATGCCATGAGCTACTACACATTGATAAGGGGAATGAGGCATATTACAAGCCATACACCAAGGAGTGTTTTCTACATTATGTGCATTATTTTTTTTCAATGGATCAGGGATGTCTTTGTTCTGGCAAAGGTTTTCCATCTTTCCACTGAGTTTTATAAGGAAAATCTTGCAGTCTGTAAGGCTTATCTTGCCTTTGATACTGTGGCCTATTATTTTGAAACCCCTTTTCATTTTTTTCTACCTTAGCAGAAAGATCTTTCACTACACTTACCAATGTATCCATTTTATCTTCTTCTTTGGGATTCTTATTTGACTATGTTTTTTACTCTTTCCAGAGTCTATTGTCATCCCGTTTGCCAAGTTTTCCAGAAGCTCTTCTATTGCTTTCTATGTTTATGGCCAACTTATATGCCTCTCTCATAGTCTAAGGATCTTTATCTATGAGAAAATAAGTTGTCTTCCCATCTAGAGCATTACAGTAAGTGGTGAGGCATACATTTTCATCCATTCTTAACACTTGGAATAATTTATACATAGCCTTTTGAAATCTAATGTTGAATTCAGCAATGCCTTCATTTTCAATTTTTTTTAAATTGTTGAATTCATTCAAAATAAAACTAGAGTTTATCTTGTCACTACACTGTTCCTTGAAACTTCTCACAAATTCATCCCATGAGTAAATACTGTTATCAGGCAAACCTCGATACCAATCTCTTGCATCCTCAATCAGAGACTGCACAAACAATTTCATCACAGCATCCTCATCTCCAATCTCATAATCATTCATTGTATCTGTGAAAACTTTTAGATGCTCCTCACTAGTTATAGCATTGTTCCCAGTGAATTTGGGAATCTTATCTCTGGTCTCATTTGGAATAGGATTTGGTTGGCCAAGGATACCATCAAAAAAAAAATTCCTATATCTTTCTAAATGAATAGATCTCCTTTGAAAATTAGTACCAATATTGTGGCCACTATTACCAATGCCTACATTTTGTTAACCACCAGTATTGTTCAATCCACTCCCTCCTAGTTGCGATGCACCTCCTTGAGATGCACCATATGTTTGGTTATTCTTATTACTACTAGTATTCTAAATACTAGAGGTATTTATAGGCATGGTTTGATCAATTGTAGTGGTATCATTTGTTAAATTGGTATAAATAGGAGAACTCAAGAAAGCAATTTTTCTTTTCATCTCTGCAGCAACAACTTCTAATTCTGCCTTTTCCAACTGCTTTGCAATATCATCTTTGGCCTTTCTAGCCCTTTCTAACTCCATATCTAGTGAGAACATATCCTATGATTTATCCTCTTCAACCTTAGGCTTAGAAAATTTAATGCCAGTGAGCTTTTGTTTTCCTTTATCAACATCTATTTGTCTGGCATTAGTTGCTGATATATCTTGTGTAGATATTTGAGACTTAGGAGTTTTTTTATTTTCATAATTAATAACTTGCCTCACCACAAGGCCTATATCTTGGGAATCACTTTTCTTAAGCAAGTGTTCTCTTTCTTGGAATTCTTTTCTCAGGGTGTCCACATCTCCAAAAAGTTCTTTATTCAAACCGTGAAATCCCTCATTCGCACCCTGAGCTACCAATTTTAATTGGGCAACCTGCTTCTTCATATTTTCTCTCTTAGTGATGACATTTATAATTTGTTCTTCTCTAGCCTCATCATTCTTCTTCTTGATAAGTAAGAGCTCATCCAATTCCTTTTTCAAAAGGTTATTATCCCTAAGGACTTCTTCAATATCAGAACTGGAAGAATCATATATATTCAGTAGATTATCTCCCCTCTAGTCTTCCACCCATTCATAAGGGATACTTGATGAAATTGGACATAAATTTCCCTTGTAATAGGAAGATTCTTCTCCCTTTTATTGAAATACATTCTTTGGTACAGGGGTAAATATATCATCAAAATAACCTGTGGTGTCAGACTCAGGATTCAGAGGTTCAATAATTTATTTATCAGGAATTGTACCTAAAGGTTGACTTTGATCTATAGATCTAGGCTTCCAAGAGGTTTTGTTATAAGATTGTCCCTTCCTAGAATGGTTTTTCCTAGGATTTTTAGAAACATCACTCTCTGATGTTGCTTGAGATTGATTCTTTGTGTTTGTTTTTACATTCCTCATTCTGTCTAAAATGAAATTTCACACACTTGATCTGCTAATGTTCCCCTTAGAAACACTATTTCCAATTACTCAGAGTCGTCACCCAAACAGACTTTAGGAATAAATTAATGAAATCTCACTTCAATAATGATATTAGAGGATATGATACGATAAGATATAACACAACCTGTGATTTCAAGAACTAGATTTCAAGGAATTGATTATATGAAACAGGATCTTCAAACTAACCTTTACATGCATTCCTTGAAACTCCCCAATAGAGTCGCCATTTTGTTACTTCCTTTTCTTGCTGACATATGAAATACTCTTGATGAGCTTGCTCTATTTGTCCCAAAATACTGATCAAGCAAGATACAGAACAACATGAACAGAGTTTTTAAACTCCCTACACTTTGAGCTCCATAAACTTGAGTGGGAATACCCTTTCTGAATTAGAACAATCAAGTCAAAGAATAGTTCTAACAGATAAAGATGGAATTACAGGGATCAGTCTCTGTAACATTTATTTGACAGGTGTTAATATAATAACGAAGATCAATTTTAATTTGATAGTCACCTATTCCAATGGAAGATAGACCAATGCTTTATCCTAGGGTATGGAGTCACTATGAACTTTTGCAATAAATTTTCTATGAATATGAACTCAAAACAACTACAAATCTGAAATGAAAATAGATACACCTTGCATATCAACCTTCACACACGATAAACTAATTCATAAAATTCATTTGATATTCTGAACCTTACTCAAAGAAACCTAAGGTGATTTTAATCTTTCCTTGAAAGAGCCCTAAGACAATTCCAACATCTGCCTTACAAACATATAAATTGAACATTCCTTGAGTATTAAATTTAAATAAAACTCAGTGTTGGAGATTTGTTTCTGTGTAGTTGATTTATTGTATGTTTGTCATTGATGACAACATATAATACACAGTAGTGATTCTTTATGTACTTATCAGAATGATGATATCAAGCCTTGCATGGATATATTCAATTTGTAGACATGTTTAGCATGTTAAGTTCATACACACAGACTCAGATATGATGTTTCAGTCAAGTTGTGTAATTTTGTTATTGGCAGTTACAGTTCTGGAAGAGTATCTGTTCAGAGCCGACGTCTTTAACATGTTTCTTGAGTTGTGCCTATCTTTAGGATATGCGTGTGTATATTCATGATTAGTTATGAGTTAACTATGTTTGGTTAAACGCACCTATCATGTAACATTAGGATCGTGCTATTTGAGATGATTTGGTGAAGCCGACTTAGTGAAGCATCGCGTCTGTTTAGTTTGTGTTGCGTAGACTTAATATTGTTTGTGTGCTTAGTTAAGCTGACAAAGATGTTTTTGAAGTGTTTCCAAGAGCTGACATGACCTTCTACTTTCAGGAAGATACTTATAGCGATTCATTTGTGATACGCTAAGTGTGAATGATACAAAAAGAGACAGAAAATGTACAGAGCAGAATATCATTTGTGGTTCATTCATCAAGAGTCTATGTGAAGAAGCAGTAGAAGATTACAATACATTAGAACTGATCAAGACAGCAGGTCTACTCTATATTTCATCATCAGATATAGTGTATATCTATTCTACAGAAGGTTGTAGCCTTCACCATTGAAGTAGTGAGCTTTTGGACAGTGAGTCCTCACCCCTAACAGGGTTAGACCCTTAATCAGGTCACTATAATTATTGCATTATAAAGTACAACTCCTAATAGGGTCAAAATATCTTCTAATAGGGATTCCTATAAACAAGTATAGTTCATTGTGGGTACTAATTCCCATCGGGGTTTTTACCATTTGGTTTCCCCGTAACCAAATTGAAGTGTTGTCTATTGTTTTATCTGAATGTGTATTTACTTTATTGTATTATGAAGTTAATAAGACAAAAGAATTAAATTGGCTGATAACTGATTCACCCCCCCCCCCTCTCAGTTATCCTTTGGGACTATTCTAACAATTGGTATCAGAGCTAAGTGCCTTGGAGAAGAAGCCTAAGGGCTTAAGGTAGATCAGATGTATTACTTCAAAAAAGAGAGCCCTAAGTTTGATGGAGAAAATTATCTAGATTGGAAAAATAAAATGATAACCCATCTACAATTTGTTGGTTTTGATATCTTTGAGATAGCCACACAAGAAGTTGTTATTCCCTCTTTAAAAGATCTATCAAGAGATGATCCTACTAGTAAACAAAAGGATACATTCACAGCTAATGCAGTTTCCAAAGAAGCCCTGATAAGCGCACTATCTGACAATGAATTTTCTGAGATCAAGAAATTAGACAAGGCATACACAATATGGAAGTATTTAGAAGACATGTTTGAAGGAGATATTCAAGCAAAGAATGCACGCAGGAAGACATGGAAAAAGAAATACAACAGT
>MU225973.1:371270-389553 GCA_018584345.1 Thuja plicata | reverse complement strand
TTGCGTGGATATATTCAGGTTGTAGACATGTTTAGCATGTTATGTTCATACACGCAGACTCAGATATGATGTTTCAGTCAAGTTGTGTAATTCTGTTATTGGCAGTTACAGTTCTGGAAGAGTATCTATTCAGAGCTGACGTATTTAACGTGTTTATTTAGTTGCGCCTATCTTTAGGATATGGATGTGTATATTCATGATTAGTTATGAGTTAACTATGTTTGGTTAAATGTGCCTATCATGTAACATCAGGATTGTGCTATTTGAGATGATTTGGTGAAGCCGACTTAGTGAAGCGTCGCGTCTATTCAGTTTGTGTTGCGTGGACTTAATATTGTTTGCGTGCTTAGTTAAGCCAACAAAGATGTTGTTGAAGTGTTTCCAAGAGTTGACATGACCTTCTACTTTGAGGAAGATACTTATAGCAAGTCATTTGTGATACGCTAAGTGTGAATGATATGAAAAGAGATAGAAAATGTATAGAGCAGAATATCAGTTGTGGTTCATTCATCAAGAGTCTATGTGAAGAAGAAGTAGAAGATTACAATACATTGGAAATGATCAAGACAGTAGGTCTACTCTATAGTTCATCATCATATATAGTGTATATCTATTCTACAGAAGGTTGTAGCCTTCACCATTGAAGCAGTGAGATTTTGGAAAGCAAGTCCTCACCCCTAACAGGGTTATTTGTAAAAGACTCTTAATAGGGTCATACCCTTAATCAGGTCACTATACTTATTGCATTGTAAAGTACAACTCCTAACAGGGTTGAAATATCTTATAACAGGGATTACTATAAACAAGTATAGGTCATTGTGGGTACTAATTCCCACTGGGGTTTTTACCATTTGGTTTCCCCGTAACCAAATTGAAGTGTTGTCTATTGTGTTATCTGAATGTGTATTTACTTTATTGTATTCTGAAGTTAATAAGATAAAAGAATTAAATTGGTTGATAACTGATTCACCCCTCCCCCCTCTTAGTTATCCTTTGGGACTATTCTAACACTTAGAACATAGAAATGAAGACAAGTACTCATCATATGATTCAGAAACTATTGATGGATCTCATTTGTATTCATATCAAAAATAATTACATCCAACAATAAAGATTTCAAAACCCTACTCAAAATATATTGGTCCTAAACAAGAATTTTTACAATTCAAAACTTATACTCCCAAATGAAAAATGGCTATCCTTTTCCCAGTAGTCTTGGGATCATTTTATAACTAAGGATGAAACAAGCTACATACTACATGGGAAAGATTTACAAAATCTTTGCAATAACTTTTGCAACTAATAGAAAAACAAAAATAAAACAGAACACGGGTGGCAACGTGT
This sequence comes from Thuja plicata, assembly GCA_018584345.1. NCBI lineage: Eukaryota > Viridiplantae > Streptophyta > Pinopsida > Cupressales > Cupressaceae > Thuja > Thuja plicata. The sequence continues at coordinate 388,209 of MU225973.1, read as the reverse complement.
ATGCAAAGTCTGAAAAAAATTTGTTGTTGCACTTGAAAATATCTTTGCTATCCTTTCAGCTTAGCTTCCCACATGTTCACCTCCTTGTCAGTGGGCCAATCAAAAGTCTTCTCTTGTTCCAGCTTGGTAACAGCTTCCGTCCACCTGGCATCCACGGTTGTTCTAGCCTCAGTAACAAATTTTGTCATATCAACTTCAACTTTGAAGAGGTTAGCAATCAAATCATTGTAATACTCTGCATTGGTATCCTTTTTTAAGTGTTGTTTAATTTCTTCATCTTTGTACAATCCATCAAATTCTATTTTCCAATCTGATTGTGGTTTTAGCACACCTGATTCATCATAAATTTTTGGAACTAGAGGAGAACATTGATCACCAAATAACTACAATTTGTTATTAATTAACTCTGCTTTGCCATTGAAAAAAGCACAAGTATCATTCATTTCATTAATCATCTCAATAGTATCAGATAATTTATCAGGAAATTCATCACTATACAAGATAGTTGTCTTCAATTTATCCATTATTCTGGCTTCTCTTGACCAAAACTTGAAAGTGGGCTCCAGAAATGTCATGGCTTCAGCTGTTGTCTTTGAAGCTTCCTACAGTGAGTCATATAATGTGTATACCACTTCATTTTTTCCCTTCAAAACGTCAATCCAATGTAGTAATATAGGCAATTTAATAGACATAATATCAATACTTGGCCCTTGTGACAGCTCTTTAGATTGGCCTTTTGCTAGTGTTGAGTCCTCTTTTGTCTCTACTATAGCATTTGTCTCATCTTTTTCTACCTCCTGAGGGGCTAAATTCTTCTTACTTTCTTCCAATTCTTCCTTTAACTTGGCTATTTGTTCCTCCAAGGTGTGGTTGTGAACCACAACTTCTTCATGCTTCTTTGCCAGGGCCATCATTTGACCAAAAGTTGTCTCATATATTTTTGATAAGTCCTTTATTTTTTCCAAATTCATGAAGGATACCTGAGTCATAAGCTGGGAAATCTTAGTATCACTGGTATTCTACGAATTCCAAATCATTCTATTAGATCTCTTCTCCTCCCTTATGGTCATAACCAGAGGCTTCTATGTAGTAGGGGCCAAAGACCTAATGGCTAAAGTCTTAGACTTAGGATCAAATCTTGATCCCTTCAAAACCTCATCAATTTCAATCTCTATTTTCAACAGAGGGTCTTCCTATCTTCTGATTTGATCTATAGTGAATGTGGACTGTAAGTCCCAACCAGGCATCAACAATACCCCACTATTTAGTACCGGCAATTTGGCCTGATCCATAGTGATCAATTCAGTCTTAGGATCATAATCCTAGAGTGTCTTCACAATTTCCTCATTGTTTTCTTCTCACCCTTCACCTGTGACCATGCCTTGTCTTAAATATTTTTGCTTCATTTTGATCAAAAAGCTTTTGAATTCTTTAGATTTTATGAATTCATCATCTTTCATGAATTCATTGGCCAGCATCACTCTCTCATTAGCTTCTCCAAATAATATCATTTGATTATCCCCTTGACCTTTAGCTTGTGGTTCTTTTTCATTTGCCTTTTTAACTTCCTAAAGTACTTATCATGCTCTGTTATCACATCCGTAGCCATACTCTTCCTAGCCTGCACCTTTTTGTGCTCTATTTTCAATTTTTTCTTGGGTGGCTCTCTAGCAGAAGTAGCCTCTTCACCAACCTCTTCTTCTTCTTGATGATGTTCTTATTATTGTTCCAAATGCTCTTGATCATGTAGTGCAATAACAAGAGGAGATCCTTGGGATTGTGCATCTTCAACACTTAACTGTGGTACTTGCGCCATCAATGTGTCATAAGACTTAAGCATCTCTTCCATTCATTTCAAGTATGGGAGGTCAAGGAAAAAACAAGAAAATGTTTTGTCTGATTCCTTCCAATCAGCTTCCACCCTAAGAAGGTCTTTCCATTTCCTTCTCCTCTCGTAGACTTTAGCTTTATCTAACTTGTTCCTCACAATATCTTCATCATCCAGTGGCTCATGATCTTTGATTTTTTTCCAAGGAGTCACAGACTTCAAGGCTATTTTTATAAATTATTCTGGATCACAGAACCTAACAACTGTTGTGCACATTCTATACTGCTTCAGGAAATCATTGATTAGATCAAAAAAATTCTTCCCAATAGAAAAATCAAAACCCACCCATAACCTAGGGGTAAAAGTACCCTTTTTGTGTCCATCTAAAAACTCCTTGTCCACCCAAGTAATTTTCCAAATGAATTCTAAAAATGCAACCCTAAGAGGAACAAATTTAGGGAGAATGTAAGGTGGCTATGAACAACCATATACCCTTATGAAAATAACTTGGTCAAAGAAGAATAAATCACCCTAGTTGTGAGTAATTGGGCAATTTTGAACAAGCTTCCAAGGTCTTAAAACTCTTCTAACTTAAATTGGAAACCTTTCCCTATTTGTTCCAAATAAATCAAAAATTGGATCCACAATCCAATTACAGAAACATACAAAAGATGAATTCACAGATGAGTTGTCCCATACCTGGGTCCACCTTTGGATTGGCACACTGACACCATACTCTGAATCAAACAATTTGATCTCTTTGTCCATGGACTCCCTGTTAAAATATAGAATCATAAACATTAAATGTGAATAATTTTTAAAAGTTGGTACAGGGGCGTATGCCTGTATTTCTACCAATGCAGCATGTATAGCCTCAACTATGTATCCCACATAGTCATAATCAGTATGGACCTTTGGGTGCTGGATACTCTTGGCCATCATGAGCACATCCTAGGGCACTATAGAATCTCCATCAAAACCCAGTACTCTGGTTAAGCCATATACTGTGCATTTTATATAATGGTGGAAGAGGGATAAATCGAAAGGTGGACCTAGATTATCTGGGACTTTCACCAAATTTGTATCTATCCCGGGCATGAATCTGGGCATATCAAACTTCTTGATCAATTTCTCTCTCTTTTTGTAATTTGCATGTATTTTTTCCAAATCATTTTTTGTGCATAATGCACCAGTGATCCCAAAGACCTCTTTTACTAATCTCTTATGTATGGACACTAGGGTCTCTTTGTTTTTCTTTTTGATTACCTTAGCTACTAGGCAATAATTCTTAGAAAGTTCCTTAATAAGGCCTATATCAATATAAACATCAGGCACAATCAACTTTGCCATATTTAATTCCCATGGATTGCAAATACGAACTGCTTTAACCCTATTATTCCAAAAATAATGGAACAGAGTATTACTAGAGAAATTTGGAGTAACAAGATTTCTACATTGGTAGCATCTATCCTTCCATTCATCCCAATTTGTGTTGTTTGCATTTAATGTTCTGGGCAACAACTCAGCAAACTCTTCCACATACTTCTTTACTCCAACTTTCTTCTTCTTCTTAGACCCTTGTGAGGCTGCACTGGTGGTAGCTTGACTCATATTTTCTGCTAGAATGCAATCTCAAAATGAGCTCTGTTGTTTTCTCAGAAATTTGCAAAGGCAAAAATGAGAGTTGTATAGAAAACAAGCTCAATCATTCATATTTATAACCATCAAATTGGTGTCTTGTCCACTTGAATGCAAACTCTCGCACTTGCAGTGTCATGCAATCATCCCTCTAAAACTAATGGTGCCATTAATTCACACTCCTTCATCCTTGCTAGAATAGAGTACGCTCTTTTTACCTTTTTGCATTCATAGTCCGGGAATGAGCCACTTGTCAACTTATCGCTCACTCGCTGTACTGGATTTGTATTCAAAAATTTCCTTGTGAGTGAGTGATAAGACCATTCTTTACACACAGTCACACACTCATAGTCTCTTTTTTTCTGGACTCGTATCTTTGCATCTAAGCGATGACCTAAATAGTAGTTTGATCATTTACTAATTGCACACTTTCTATCCCTTTATTAGCTACAGTAAAATCTGGGTGAGTGAGCGATAGCATATTTCCATTCATTAGTCACACACTCGCTACTCAACATTTCACCTTCTTCAAACCCGTGTGAGTGAGTGAGTACAAATCCATCACTTAATAATTTCTTGGTCACTCACTCACTATCCTCTTTCTCATCATGTTTGAAAGTAAGTGAGTTAGCGATGATTTGAATTGATCATGTATTATCTTTCTTTCGCACACTCGCTATACCTTTTTATTCTGTTCACTTATCTTCGCGAGTGAGTGATGATCCATATTACCTATAGTCATGTACTCGTGCATTGAAACTTTTTATGAGTGAATCCTCCACAAGTGAGCGAGTATCTTTCAATAATCCTTCAGCAGTTCACCAGTCGCATACTCGCTAACCTCTTTTTACCTTACTTTGTTTATTAGCAACTGAGTGACAATTTGCACTTTTCCTTCATCGCACACTTGCGAGCCCAAAAACTTAGACAAAAAATCATTGACGAGTGAGTGATAATTAATATAATCTTTTAGTCACATACTCATGGTATTTCTTAGCCTTGAAAACTTCCATCATGACTAGGCGACAAGAAACACTCAATCGCCCGATAATACTGCATCACCTACTCACACAGCAAAAAATACATTAGTTAAAAATTCAGCGAGTGAGCGACTGACTAGAATTCATAATTCTCTCTCAGTCATAGACCTAAATGTTCATGACTTAAAAAAACTGCGACTGCGCAATGTGTTAAAAAAATAACCGCTCACTCGTTGAGCCAAATCATAGCAACTTAAGACCTTCGCGATTGCGTGACAAACAACAAATCTCATAATGTCATGCAATCACTAATAAAAGACTTGACCTTTTAATACATACCGCGATTGCGTGAAGAACCTTTTAACCATCATGTCGCTCACTCGCCAAACAAATTTGCCTAACTCCAACATGACCGTGATTGCATGATGACCGACCAAATAATGACTCGCTCACTCGTGGACTCAAAAGACCACTTAAAAAGAAGAGTGTGACTGCACAATTAACCTTAATACAAGACAAACCGAAGACTTAACCAATTTTTGAACCCTTTACACATGAAAAGACAAATATTCAAACCAAAAAACGTGGGAACAATGCCAATGTTTCAAAATTAAAAAATTTCAATGTACAGTGCTAACACGACTAACAAGCCTAAACCCTTCTTTGCTCCAAAACCTAGAAGTAAGTTTACATCTTTGGGAGAATCCCTTGAAAATACATTGAGAACCCTTATTGCCAACAAGATCATTGATTTAGCCAAAGCTAAACCTTTTGAGCCACCCATCAAACCACCATGGTGGAATGCATCAAACCATTGTGAATACCATCGCAATAGTTGGTACAAAACAAATGATTGCATGCACCTAAGACATGTGGTGCACGATTTAATTGATAATGGTGTGATTAAAGTGGAAGGGCCCCAAAACAATGAGGATCATACGACCTTTAAAACACCTTTCTTTAATCATGAAAAGGGTGAGTCTTCAAATTCGAACAACAATGGCAACAATTCCAAAGGTAACAACAATGTTAATTTTGCTCATCATTATGACAATACTATCAATACCTTATCCGGACATGATAATGTTGTTAATGTTGTGGTGGTAAAGGAACAACCTAAAAATTAAAATTCTAATGCTATCACTAGGGGGAAAGCAACAAGGATTACCCTACAAGGGGGTGCTCCTAAACCTATTGGTCCTACACAATCAACTACTTTGGATAAACAAATACCTCCTACAACAAAGCCTTATAGTTTTGTTGATCAATTACAAAACACTCCAACACAAATTTCTATTTTGTAGTTATTAAAACTTTCTCCCAATCACAAGAAGATCTTGGAAAAAGATGTTGTGGAAACTAATGTTCCTATAAAATTGGAGGAAGATAAATTTAAAAACATAGTAGGACATCTTGTTGCACCACATTGCCTTTCATTTTCAGAACAAGATGATATGTCAATCAATTATCCTAAAAAATTTCCCTTGCATATAGAAGTCCTAATCCAAAAGCATAGGGTCAAGAGAGTCCTCATTAATGGTGGAGCCACTTTAAACATTTGTACCTTGAACCTAGTCAAAGCTTTAGGGTTAACCGAGTCATCTATTGATGCCAAGAAACAAATTACTATAAAGGCTTATGATGAGGAGGAAAGATCTTCTAAAGGAATGGTGGTTTTTCCCATTCAAGTTGGTCCTATCAAGAAAGATACCATTTGTAAAGTTCTTGACATGAAGTTAACTTATAATATTTTATTGGGACGGTCATGGATTCATGAGATGCAAGCGGTGCCTTCGACCTATCATCAATGTATCAAGTTTTTGTACATGGGTGAAGAAATAACTATTGGAGGAGATTCCAATCCCTTTCGATATTGCAATATGATGAAACCTCTTCATGAGTTATTTATTCCACATAATAGGGAAGAAATTATTCCTAGTGTCATCATTGAAGAAACCAAAGAGGAAGTTCCTAATTCTACATTAAATGATACATCTACTTCAAGTCCTAATGAAACTAACTTACCTACATCAACTAAGGGAAAAGAGAAAGTTAGTTATGAGGGTCAAAGTTCCATTTAAATTTCAATCAAAGTTTCTACACCAAAGGAACACATTTTGAGACCCTCTAAGGAGGAAAGAGAACAAACCAAGAAGGACAACTATCAAAAGATGAGTGATATTATACATAAACTTGAAAAGCAATGTAGAATCAATTCCAAAGGAGTAGGGTAATATTACGTTTCCCTATTTGATTTACCAAATTCCCCAAAGACGCATGGGAAACCTTCAAATTCTCATCCACCTCAAAAATACAACTCTCATTTTGTAAGACATAGTGATCAATCAGCCCTATAAAAAGAGGATAACAAATTTTTAGAATGACTATATAAAGATGAGGATACTTCAAATAATCCCTTTGAAAGAGTGCAACATGTCACCATCTGAACCGATCAATATGGCAAGGGATTTCAAATAATGCAAAAGATAGGGTACAAGGGAAGAGGACCCTTTGGAATCATAAATAAAGGCTTGCTATAACCTATCCAACCTCCTTGGAGGTCAAAGGATGAGAAATTAGGAATAGGGTATCAAGAGAAAGAAGTTGGTTCAAGTTCTAGACATGATTCTTATGAGCATGTACACATGTTAGGATCCGAGAGTGAGGATGAATCTGGAGAATATGGGTGGGATTACCTATCCAAATATTATTTTAACAATAAAGAGGTAGATGTCATTCATACCTATGCTACTATACCTAATGCCAAAAGTCAAGACAATATGGATCAAGGTTTGAGTTCTACACATGTACCAATTATTTCTCAAGAATCCAATGTAGGACAAGCATCTAGTGACAACCAATGGATAGGTGAACCTTGGGTACCTTCGTGGTGGGGTGTTTCAAATGTTATATTTAATCCACACGCATTCTTTCCCATGGAAATCCATGAGGAGTCTAGTGAAGAGAATTTTGATCCTATTTGCATGGAACACCTCGAGCAAGCATATGTTATTGAATTGAGCAATAAAATGTACGAACCCTCAAAAAAAGTCATGTCCTTGAACCCTTCAAATGAAAACTTTCCTAATGAGTCCTTAGCCCTTATTCATCCCTAACTCATTGATTGGGACTTAACCGAACCTAATGACCTACTCTATTTTCCCAATGACAATGCTATGGCCCAATACCTTAACGTGGTTAATCCATCTTCCACCAACAAATTCAATCTAAACATGATGATAGAGGTAGGGTTCCAATCTCTTCATCCACGAGACAAAAGAAAAAAAGTAAAAAATGAAAATGTCTGTGGTGAAAACCACCATGTGGCAGTACTAGACCCCAAAAAAGTGAAAATAATGGATGTTTCCAAAGGTAAAAACCCAACTATGGCACCTAAGGAAGAGATATTGGATACCTTAATAGAACATGAAGAAGAGAGATCTCCTATCCTCATTGAGCCAATAGAAAAGGTCAACATTGGAACCAAATTGGAACCTAAGTTTATTCATGTAGCGGCATCTTTGACTCCAACAGAAAGGAAGGATTTCATCGAATTCTTTCAAGAAAAGCAAATCAACTTTACATGGGCATATGAAGACAATCCAGGATTGGATCCAAGTTTCATAATGTACCACCTTAATGTGAGGCCTGATGTAAAACCTATCAAGCAAAAGTTGAGAAAAATGCATCCTCATGTAGCCTTATTGGTTAAGGCAGAATTGGAAAAGTTACTAAAAGTTGGCTTCATAAGAGCCACAGCTTTTGTAGAATGGATTTCCAATATTGTACTTGTTACTAAACATGAAAAATCCATTCGAATATGCATGGATTTTAGAGACCTTAACCTTGCTTTCTCTAGGGATGATTTTCCATTACCTAGCATTGATGCTATAGTGGATTTGACGGCAGAACATTCCATGTTTTCATTGATGGATGGATTTAGTGGCTACAATTATATTACAATTGCACATAAGGATCAAGAAAAGAATGCTTTCACTTGCCCTTGGGGTACATTTTTTTGGAATGTTATGCCCTTCAGCCTCAAAAATTCCAGAGCAACCTATCAAAGGGGAATGACAACTATCTTCCATGACATGATGCATACTTTCCTAGAAGACTATATGGATGATATCTTAGCAAAATCACATGAAAGAAAAGACCATATATCTATCCTAGAAAATATTTTCACAAGGTTGGAGAAATTTAAAGTAAGGTTAAATCCAAAGAAATGTGCATTTGGTGTTCAATCTGGCAAGCTATTGGGCTACATAGTTTTAGAAAAAGGGATAGAAGTGGATCCAGAAAAAGTACAAGCAATCATGGAAATGGAAACTCCAAAAAACATTAGTCAAATGAGGTCACTCCAAGGAAGACTTAAATCTATTAGGAAATTCATCTCTCAATTAGCGGAAAAGTGCCACTCTTTTACAAGATTGCTACATAAGGATACCAGTTTTAAGTGGGATGACGAATGTGAACAAGCTTTCACCCTATTGAAGACATAATTGGTAAATCAACCCATTTTGATGCCTCCCATTAAAGGAAAACCCTTACTATTATACATTTCAGTAATAGAGATATCTTTAGGGGTTTTGTTGGCACAAGAGGATGATGAAGGAAAAGAAAGAGCCATTTACTACTTAAGCATAACCTTGATCAAGTATGAGTTGAATTATAGCTTCATGGAGCGAACTTGTCTCGTGGTATTTTTTGCCTCACAAAAACTACGACATTACATGTTGATGCACAAGGTTAAGTTGATTCCAAAAATTGATCCTTTAAAGTATTTTCTTAGTAAAATAGCCCTTACAGGAAGAATTTCTAAATGGGTAATGGTACTTAGTGAATTTAACATTGAATATGTTGACCAAAAAGCTATCAAGGGACAAGTCATAGCTGATCAATTGGCTGAAAATCCTTTAGTTTCTACTCATCCTATTCAAGTTGAATTTCTAGATGCAGAGATAGTCAATGTGGAATCCAAAGCATGGAAATTATATTTTGATGGATCCTACACTCAACATGGTTCACAGGTTTGAATATTATTGATTACACCACAAGGATACACCATTCCTAAGTCTTAAAAACTTTTGTTCCCATGCACAAACAAGATTACAGAATACAAAGCTTTAGTCATAGACATTAAAATGGCTTTAGAATCGAACGTCACAAAACTGCAAGTTTATGGGGATTCCCAATTGGTCATCAATTAAATTAATGATGAGTATCAAACAAAGGATGACAAATTGATGCCATATAAAAGGATGGTATATGTCTGGAATAAATACTTTATCTTAATCACATTTTAGAAAATCCCAAGGGAAAATAATAGAGCAGTAGATGCTATGGCTACTTTGGCTTCTTTACTCCAAATGCCTGATCAAAATGTGAGGTACGAATTCTTGGTGGAAGAGTTTGTGAAACTGAATTTTGACCTACCTGAAAATCAAATCATTTTCCTTATCAATGGACATGACTCGCCTTGGTATGGACCCATTTATACCTATCTCAAAGACCAAGTTTTACCTTTAGACCAAACCCATGCCCAAAAATGACACTTTATATGCCAACTGGCTTGTTACACTATCCTATCTGACACATTGTATCATAAAGGTCTTGATGGAATGCTAATTAGGTGTCTAGAGGATGAGGAATTAAAGTTATCTTTAAGAGACGTTGATGAGGGTATATTTGGTTCACATTCAAGTGGGTTAAACCTAGCCAAGAAGATCCTTTGTATGGGGTATTTCTAGAGAACCTTAGAAAAGGATGCCTACCACTTTGTTAAAGTGTGTTCAAAATATCAATACCATGGAGACATGATCCATGCACCTGCACAAGAGCTACACCCATTCATCACACCATGGTCATTTTAACAATGGAGATTTGATCTTATTGGAATGATTCACCCACCTTATTCCAATGGTCATAAATACATCATCAGGACAACATAATATTTTACCAAATGGGTGGAGGTTGTACCTTTGACAACTGCAATGAAAAAACAAATCTCTATGTTTATCCTTAATCACATCATTAGTATATATGGTATTCCTCGTGCCATAATCACGGATAGTGGGAAACAATTCAAGAATAAAGATGTGGATGAACTATGTGAGACCTTCCATATAACACACCATTATTCCTCCATTTACTATCCACATGCTAATGGACAAGCCGAAGCTACAAATAAGAATATCCTCAAAATGTTGAAAAGATCGGTTGACAAATCAGGAAGAGATTGGCACATCCAAATAAACCCAACATTATGGGCCTACATAACTAGTATTCGAACACCAATAGGAGCTACACCATTTTCCTTGTTTTATGGGGAAGAAGTTGTTCTACCTTTGGAGGTGGATATCCCATCCTTACAAGTTTCATTACATGGATTAATCAATGATGAGGATTATAGGGTTTCCCAACTTCCACAATTGGAATTGTTGGAAGAACATCAAACATAAGCTTATGAGCATTTGAAAGTGTATCAAAATAGAATGTCAAGTAATTACAATAAGCATATCAAACCTAGAATATTTCAAGTGGGAGACTTAGTGTTAAGAGAAAACCCAAAAAAACCAAGTAGATAGAGAAAAGAAAGGAAAATGGGAGGCGAATTGGCTTGGAACTTTTGTAATTACTTCTTCTTTTGGAATGGGGACCTACAAGCTAGCTGATTGTGAGGGTGATGAGTTGCAAGAGCCTATTAATAGCATCCATTTAAAGAGGTTTCATACCTGATCAAATGAAAGAGTATAGGAAGAAAGAGTATCAGACGACTGTGTATCCAATGAGTTTAGCATCATTATTTGTACATGAGAAATTTTCAAAATCCAAAAACATGAGAAAAGTTCAAAATTAAAAAAAAAATGAGAAAGATCAAAAATTCAAAAACAAGGGAAAAGCACAAAAGCATAAAAAGGAGAAAATTGAGCATGAAGAAAGCAAAAACATTCAAAAATCAAAAAATGGTTGTCTTGGTGAAAACCTAGCAAATAGGTGCCTTGATGATATTAGAGAGAGAGAGAGAGAGAGAGAGAGAGAGAGAGAGAGAGAGAGATGAAAAGGAGAAAAGNGGTGAAAACCTAGCAAATAGGTGCCTTGATGATATTAGAGAGAGAGAGAGAGAGAGAGAGAGAGAGAGAGAGAGAGAGAGTTGAAAAGGAGAAAAGTGTCTTGGTGAAAACCTAGCAAATAGGCACCTTGGTAGAAAAATAAGGAAAAAAGAGAAAAAGATCAATAAACCTCAAAAGGTGAAAACCTAGCAATCAGACGCTTTTTGATCCCTTAGGTCTTTCCTAGTTGCATTTGTACATATTGCATTCTTTTCATCATCTCATTTTTATATCCTCATTGCATCCATCATTTGTACATAGTCACAATAAAGTCGTTGAGCTGCATTGTCACATACTAGGTTTCATTTGCACAAGTTTTTCACATGATCTCATTTTTCACTTGGGGGCAAAGTATTAGTTTTGATACCAACGGATTCAATAAAGGCTGCTTTTTTGGTCACATGTCAGAAGAGATTTTTATAACTTTAGAGGAGAATTATTTGTTGAACCTTTGATGGACATCATTATTCAAACCCAAGCATTCGATCTTGTAACTCGATCCTTGAATTTCATGACCTTATTATCAGGATTAAAAATTGAAAAAACCTAAATGATCAGAATGTTTGGAATTCTATTGAAAAACTTGATACAATACAAAACACTTAAAGCTTTTGATAATATTCATTTTATTTTTTCATGTCTTTTTAGCTAATCAATGATATTTAAACTAGCCTGGCGATGATGAAGACATGATATTTTCTTGACTTTGTGTGACTGTTTTGAGGAAGATCCACCAACTTGTGTGAATTTGTCTAAGGACATGGTCATCAAAGAACCATCGAGGACTTTCATACAAGATGAAGGATTAACCTTTGTTTGTTTATGCAAATAGATACCTTGGTTATTTAGATCTTCCTATCTTAATACCAAAATCCAATTGCAACATTGAATCTGATGAAACTGGTATTAATAGTCCATAGTTGATTATTCAACTAGTGAGGGTTGTACTAGTTTCCCAATGGCTACAAAATTGATGAAAGCGGTATTCATATTATCATGATGTGGTTAGTGATGATTTTACTTGCTCCTAGTTCCACAACGCTAAATGATGAAAATATCTCTAATGCATTTCTTTGACAAAAATCTAGTGACAATTAGTTGCATTGCATTACATTTTCATGTTAGATTAATTGCATGTTTAAAGTATTTTCCAAGTTCAAGGGGGTTAATAATTTTGGGATTCAAATCAATTATCTTGTTTCAAATCAATGATGTGATATTCTCTTTTGCATTCATTACATTAATCATTAATCATTATCTTTTATATAAAGAGAAAAACAAAGAGAAAGATTCATAAAGCATTAATCATTATCCATTTTGCATCCATTTAAAAAGTGCATTTTATATAAGTTGCATACATCAAAAAAACCAAAAAAAAATAGTTGCATTCATTTTACCATTGCATTGCATATAATCATTATAGTCATCATAAAAATCAAAAACCATATAGAAGTAGTTGCATAATCATTTGCATCCATTTATCTATGTCATATCTAAGACACTACATCCATAGCATATAAAAGTGAATGCATCATAGAAATCATATAGATTTTCATATAAAGAAATCTCACATCAACATCAAACAACATCATGGTATCAACGAGGATCATAAATAAATGTCCATCAAAATGTCCATAAATATTTGTATATCATGATACATCAACAAAATGGCACATCATCAAAGTCTTGATCCATCATACATATGGTACATCAATACACATCCAGAGGATCAATATCAAGTTGTATCCAATCAAGACCCGGTAGGGGCACCTAATCCATCTCCTGTACCTATATCCCTTGTCCCATTGGGACCGCTGTCTGATCTATCTATGGTCCTAGGAGGAACTTGGCTGGTAGATGCACCCTGGCTCATCTAATCCATCCTGCTCATAAATGTCTACATCGTAGCACTAAACTGAGCCATCTGAGTTGTCATAGCCAATAAACCTGTCTGAAGGATCTGTATATCCTACTCCACTATGCTAGGTGGAGGTGGATGTACTAGACCTATGGGAGTTGAACTAACTAGTGGTTGTATAATAGGAACCTTCTGTAATGAAACATGTTGTGCCAGAACTTGTGCTCCTAATACCCGTCTGGCCTGATCAAGATGTGTCTGTCTGGAATCTCTTTGTCTCTGATGACCCCGTCTTGATGCTAGTATGAGAGGAACCACGTGTCTCTATGTGGGTGCATAACCACCACCCCTAGCTCTTACATGACCACCCTGTATCCAAGGTCCCATCTTTCCTCTACCTAAAGCTCTAGGAGCTCTCAGTACCCTAGGAGCTCTCAGAACTCTCAGAGTCTATTGTACTCTAGGTGCTCTCCGACCACCTCCATCTCCACCACCATCTCTTCTATCATCATCATCATAGGTCTCATCTACATCAGGGATAGGCTCTGCTGGATTAGTATATCTCATAAATCTATGTCAAGAAAACCACTCCCTGTACTTTGCAGACATCCCAACATCAACAACATGGTCTAACATTCCCACCTCATGAATTCTAATCTGTCAATTTGATCACAAGAGAACTCATAATCTACCTAAGTTCCCCACATGGACCACTCTATTTGTACCTATTCATACAAAGCCATACCCTGTGACATATCTTGTACCCTATCGAACTGTCGTAACACTCTACCAAAGTAGAATCGTTCAATCACAAGAGGTGATTGACCAATCATCCATAGAGGGGAGAACATATAAGGTAGCTCATCATCATCCTCTCTCCACCCCTCACAACCCAAGTAAGGTCTCCAGACAACCTAATCAATGTCATATATCATCCTGTGCTAGTACTCAACCTTGCCCAGTCGATGTTGGACAATCATGCCATCATAAAGGAATGCATACTACCATCCTTGACCTCGCACTCAAGCTGCAATCAGTCTGGTGACTGGGATGTGCTCCCGAGTCCATAACTGTAGCAGAATAGCACCTGTTGATAAGGTTGTGCTCTCTCAATATACACCTCGTGTAAATCATGATAAAACTAAGCAAGCACACATGAGCCCCGGTCAAATCTCTGAGGATATGCAAGTAAGTCCTCCAGGATCCGTCCCCATATGACTGCAAATCTGTGACCTCGTCTATTAGGAAGAAGTAATCTACTGATCACTGCACCTAAAAGTGTAGGAAAAGTAGGAAATGATGCAAAGTGCACCCATGTAATGGTATCATCTCCAATCGTTGGATCTACAAAGACCTATCTACAAGTACTACCATCATATGCCTGATCGTAATATACCCTATCTCCTCGGGTAGAGATGCATAATAATCTGTAAACATCCTTGGGTGTGATCGTCATCTCACTGAGGGGTAAGTGGAAAGTATTATGGTCAGAGTGCCAATGCTTTTCCATAGCTGTGAGTAGTCCCTGGTTCAACTAGAACTGAGGTATATCAAGAAGGAAGTACAAACTGCACTACTCAATAACGCGCGTCTCTGGTCTAGTCACATCGTCGACTAAATCAAGCAACCATGATGGTAGGCTCCATACATATAACTTATGAAACCGTGCTTATTTTTCAAATCAAGTGAATCATATTAGTATCTTCATATCAGTGGATCATTTCAAGTCAAACAAACATTAATCAAATCAATCCTTTTCTCTTTTTGAGCGCATCAACCTATTGTTCCTAACTCTAGATCATTAGAAGGGATCAATATATCAGTTATCCTACCAATCAATTTTCTATCCAATCATCATCAACACATCAATAACATTTTTATCAAATTCTCTCATGACTGGGGCATTTTCAAATTGATTTTATCGGGAAATGAATCTCAATTTCCATCCAAACATCATCTCGATTCATTTCCCGAGGGGGCATCATATCCACATCAAAGATTCAAATCAAGAATTCATATTAGAGATTTTTTTCATCATCAGGGGCAACATCCTATCATCAATCAAATCTACATCAAACATCAATCAAATCTGGGGCATTGAAATTTCAAACTATCATTAGTGGGGCATTCTGCGCCTTTTCAAATCAGTTTTGCAATCAGTTTTACATCAGGGCATCACATCAATCTTTGCATTAGGGTCTCAAATCAAGTTTTGCATCTCCAATTAGTTTTTGCATCTTGAATCAAGGTTATTCTCACATCAGGTTATCAATCAAATCAATCAACCAGGTATCAATCAACAATCATGACATCAAATTTTCTTTGAATCAATGCGCTTCGAACATCAATTCAAAGAGGGACATTTGTAGACACCTAAAATTGGTCAGGTGTTTCTTAATCAATCAAATTTGCATATCTCATCAAATTGCTCCAAATCCGCATTTTCAATCAAATCTTATCAAATTACTCTAAATCAATCAAAATAGATTTAATCAATTCAAATGGGCATTTATTAAGTCAAATTAGGACAAAATAAAATTAAATCAAAGGATCAATTAGCAATGACATTAATTAATTAAATATAAGCCTAAAGGGATTACTCAAACTATATAATTGATTTTAATCAATTAAGTGTATAGTTTAAATAAAAAATCAAATCTAACCTATTCCCCTACATGGATAAATTAATTAATTGATTGAATTAATAAATCCTAATATCTTTCAACAAGTATTAAAAGAGCCAATGAGAATTGAGAAGGCAAAGCACATGGATCACTTCAAATTTTGCTTCTCTACCACTCATTTAACACTTTTGCATCTTAACCACTCATTCTTGTCCTCTTGTCCCAACCTTTGAGACAATCATTTAAATTGTCCCCCAATTTGAAACCATTTGAAAGCCTCTCACCCAACCAAGGTTAAACCATGATCAATTGAATCTACCCGCTACACTTGGGAAAATCCTATTGTACGCCTCTCTCTCCGGTTTCCCATAGCTTTCCAAAGGCGGGGGTTAGTAGCAAAGGTTTCACAAGTGAATGCAAATCAATTACGCAATAACTACTAAACGAATAACAGAAATGTGAGCAATAAAATGTACAAACAAGAGAAGGAAAGACAAGTAAATGCAAACCCCACGATACTTGAAGCTTCTATTGTTTCTCTCTACTCCTTCCGAAACGCTGTTCTTGATGCTCAGTATTGGCGGGGCAGCGTCTATGACTTGAGAAGCGTCGAGAATTTGATATTTGAAATGTGTGTGTGATCGCAAGATAGCTTGAATGTTGACAGAGTAATGTCGCTTGTAAGCTTGAAATCCTGGATCCTTCAAATGGTTATGAAGGGTTTATTATATAGGATTTGGTGATGAAATGAATGGTTGAGATCAATCCTAGAGATGGGGAGATGAACGATTGAGAACAAAAGGAACAGGAGAGATCCTCAGTAAACTCCACCTCTTTATTTGGTTAAGAGGAGATAGAGTTTGGTTAACTGAGGAGCTAATTATGAGTTACCTTTT
>MU225973.1:345303-356947 GCA_018584345.1 Thuja plicata | reverse complement strand
ATTTAATTCATTTATTTAATAATTGTTTTCAACATGTGAGATAATTGAATTCTTTTTAATTAAGAATTGCTTTATTTGATGAAATTAAATTAATTTGATTGAAATTAATTTAATTGGAAGAATTTAATTAGTAAGTTTAAATATTTGATTTAAACTATAGGAAATTGAATTTAATTAATTAAATAATGATAATTAATCAATTAAAGCTTAATTAATTAAATAAAGTTAATTATTTAATTAATTTTGGGGATTGGATTAGATGATTTGAGAAATGAATTCAGAAGAAAATAGATGATTAATTAATGATTACAAAACCATTAATTAATAGATGAAAATTAGTGTTTTTAATGTAAAGTCGCAAGCCTGTCCATTTTAGGGTGTCTACACCTATAAATAGAAGGCATTTTGTAAGCATAAAAAATCCTAGACATTCAAATTCAAAGCATCCATACTATAGCCATTTTGAGAGCAATTGAGGGAATTATCAAAGCAATTGAGAGAATTAGCAAGAAAAAGTGAAAGCATTTGAGTGAATTGTTGAGGCAATTTGAAATAATTGTGAACTAGATAGGCATATTATTATCATTTTCACATTCTAGGACTGTCACTAGTAGAGATTAAGGTTGCGAGCTCTATTAGCATGCTTATTTAGAGAGCCACGGGATGCTTAAGGATTTACTTTCAATTATTAGCTTAAATTGTTAATGTTTTTCCATAGAATTGTTAGTAAATAAACTAATCTCATGAAGGTGTAAAAATCACACACACAATAAGAAGAGACGAAGTGATTGGAATGATAAAGGTGTCAGAATGTGACGTTGGAGAGTTGCATATAGTCTCTTTAAACCTAGTGTAAAAGAGTTGGCAAGTGATATATTGAATAGGGAAGCAAAGGGAATTAAAGGCCTTTTTAGCAATATATTTTTTAAAATTTTCCCCATGAATATTGAGAAATATCCTTTCCCACGTTTTGATTATGAGGGCTTTTAAATTTTTGAATTTTAAAATGTTGCGGTGTTCGGGCTTCTAAGTCCTTGGTAATTTTGTCCCTTTTGTATTATTGCACAGTCGCAAGCGTTAAGTCATGTTGTTAGTTAGCAGTGCAAGCAAAGAAGATGTTAGCCTTATTGTGGGCTCCGTGGTGGTTAGTTCTTTAGCATCACGAGTATGCGAGTGAAGAAAATGTTATATTGTTGTTGTGTCATGAGTGGTTGGTGATTAAGGTCTTTTAGTCCAGGAGTGAGCGACGTAATTTAGTCTAAGGTTTATATGGTCTTATTTCTCACTCGCAGTGTTAACTAACCCGTATCATTTTGAACTGTGAGTGTGCGACAATTATGTTTGTAGTTATCTTTATGGTTATCACGTACTCATAGAAGTTAAGGTCAAGTTAAGTTTCATGATGTGAGCTCGCAACTAAGATTTGTTTGAATGAAGATCAACGGTTTTTGCTTACTCCTGGAGAATAAAGGAATATTTCATGTGTTCTTGCAAGCGTGAAACTAAAAGGATTAATGAGATGGATGGTTCTCGCTTATTCGCTGGATGATCAAAGATCTAAATAAAGGTGCTACAAGTGCGTGATTAAAGAGAAAAGCTGGTATTGTCGCTAGCTCGTGAATGAAACAAAAAGTTCATAACTTGTGTTGCAAGTATGCGATGGGTTGTGACATGTCCAGGTTTTGCAAAATTTAAATAATGCTCAGAAAGACAAATGTATACTTGGTTCCTGCAACTGCACTCAAAATTGGAATTAATGGAAAACTAGTTGTAGTCACCAACGACCATTCTACAAAATGCGAGAAGTAATGGTGGGCTTGACAATGGTTTGATTTGCTATAAATTGCATGATTGCATACATTTGTTTTATGCTTTCAATATATTTTAATCATTTTACCAGAGACTTGTGTTCAGAGTTTGTTTTGCAGGTTGTTTCTCAGTGTGGTGAAGGTTATTCTATAAATTTCAAGATGATTCAAGCAACTTCTAGTGGAGATTCAAAGGCCTCTGGTAAAAAAGGGGTGGTGGTAAAGAAGTATGTCGATGAATTTACAGATTTGTTACTAGATGAATTTACAGATTTGTTACTAGGAACTTCAAGTGCAAACAGTGCAAATTGGATGGAATGGAAAGACAACTAGTGCCAATGTAGAAATTCTATTATTTTGAATCACTCAGGTAATACTTTATTTCACTACTTATGGAATAACAAAATTAAATCAGTTCCTACAAGTAATCCGTGGAACTTGAAAATGGCTAAGCTAATTATACATGATGTAAATGTTGATGTGGATTTGATAAAAATAATTGGTAAAGAGCTATTGTCCTTTGTATAGAGTAATTCAGAGGAAAAATAAGACTTCCCTAGTAACCACAGATAGAAGAAGCTTCGGGGAGGTTTTTAAGATTTCTGGTGCTATATGCACATAAATTGATTTGGATTAGATGAAAAATGATTATAAGAGGTGTACCAAGTTGATCAAGAAATATAAAATGTCGAGATACATGCCTAGGGCAGACGAAAGGTTGGTTACATTTCCTTACGACATAAAGCCACCATTCGACCTCTCTTTCTTCCACAATTACTTGAAGTGCACTATTTACAGATTTTGTAAGGTCTTGGGATTTGATGGAGACTCAACAATGGTTGCTAACTTATTGATGATGACCATGGATATTCAACATCTAGAGGTCAATACAAACTATGATTATGTTGGTTATGTGTTGAAGTCCATACATAATTCTTTGGTGGAAATTCAAAGTAGTGTTAATGTTCCTACGTTCAAACACTACTCACATTTGATGTATTTGATTCTATTTTATAACAAGGATTTCATAGACAAAGAATTGGAGTTGTATGAAACATAATATGGATTTGAAATGGTTGTGCAGATATGGACTCAAGTATGGGATAGAAAATATTCACACTCATCTTTTATTTGTTTCAAAAATTGAATTATCACTCCAATATTAGATATGTTGGGAGTGGATAGGGAGAGACTATCTTTTGATGTCAGAAAGCTATTAATACCTTGACATTATGTTCCAAATTGGCCAATCACTCACAATTGGGGTGAATTTTTCTTCTTTGACCATTTTACTGTCATTACAATTTATAGATGCTCTCAACGCCAACATATACTCCCCAAGCTTGTTCCATTTAGGGTTTCTCTTATGGAGTTCATTTGGAAAATCACTTGGGTGGATAAGGAGTTTTTAGAAGGGAATAGGAAGGGTACATTTGTCCCTATATTGTAGATAGCATATGATTTCTCTATAGGCAAAAAGGCTTTTGATTAGGTTAATAGTTTTTTGAAACAATATAGATTGTTGAGTATAATCTCAAGATTTTTTGATCCAGAGAAATTCATCATGATAGCTTTGAAAGACATGACTGCTTTGGCCAGTATCAGGGATCATGAGGTCTTGGATGATGAGGATATTGTGAGGAATCAAATGTACATGATTGATGTCCAAGAAAGAAGAAGGAAATGGAAAGACCTCATGAGAGCAAAGACAAAGTGGAAAGAAGCCCATATTCTACATTCTCTGGATTTTTCCCTGACACCCCATTCTTATAAAGGGTTGAAAAGATGATTGAATCATATGAGAATTTGATGGCAAAAGTGCCAAAATTTGGCAGTGAAGGTGCACAACCCCAGGAATCCTAGGACACATGGGCCTTGCATGGAAAGGGACTCTTGGAATCAGAAGAAGATCATGAAGAGAGTGGAGATGAGGCAACTTCTGTTAAGGAGCCACCAATTAAGAGGTAAAAGACAATAGAAATAAGGAGAAATATAGCTAGAGTTGTGGTTACAGAACATGATACTTATTTCAGAATGATTAGAGCTCAACTGAGGGAAATGCCACATTATGAGGGACAAGATGAGAATGAGGCATCTCTTACTACAGGAGTGGATGAGAGAATCGTGATGGCTTATGAATTTATGAAAGATGATGAGTTCATCAAGTCAAGTGAATTCAAAAGTTTTCTAGTGAAATTGAAACAGAGGGAGTTGAAACAGAATATGATAAAAGAGAAGGGTGGTGAGGAGAAAAATGAAGAGATTGTAAGGACACTTCAAGAATATGACCCTGATAGTGAATTAATTACTGTTGAACAAGCAAGAATTCTGGTACAAAATAGTGGAGTGTTTTTTATGCCTAATTGGGACTTGCAATATACATTCATCATTGATCAAATCAGTAAGCAAAAGAATACTATGTTCATATCAGAGTTTGAGATAAATGATGTGCTAAGAGGATCATGCTTTTATCCCAATTCCAAAACTATGGCTCCTCCCACTCAAAAGTCACTGGTGCTAAATATAAGGGAAGAGAAGAAAGAAGACAGTATGATTTGGAATTTGTTGAACACAGGTGATACTGTTACTCAAATTTCCTATCATGAGAATTCTGGCTACAAGTGGAGTAAAATGTATGTGGCTCCCACAAGGGTAGATCCCAACTTGTAAGATTCTACAAATGTTTCTAGGTCTTGATCTTGCTCTCTACATTTTGTTATCCCTCTGGTTTATCCTTATTCATGAAAAAAGACCTAAGTGCAAAAAACCCTAAGCATTTCTTGATAAAGCCCTAGTTCTTGATGGCATATTCTAATTCTTCATTACCTTTTTTGAGTGACTTAAGTTCCCTATTAGTCATGTGCGCATTCATCCTCTTTGTTTATCCTAAAACTTGTGAGCATATAAGGGATGTGGATACCATTTACAGTGTGCATCATATCACTGAGGAAGACATAGCTACCAAGCTATTGGCAGTCTCTTTCAAAGGTAAGGCCTTAGAATGGGTTACAACCTTAACTGTTAGTTCCATTGATTCATGGGATAGATTAGGAGAATCATTAAGAAAATATTTTGAGGATAAATTATATTATTTATCTTTGGTTGAGAAACTTACAACCATAAAGAGAGCTCCTCAAGAACAAATGACAAACTTTAACAATAGGTTTCTCAAGACATGGAATATAATTCTTATCTTAGTAAGGCCCTCAACTAACCATTCCTTCCTATACTTCTTGAAAAGTATAAATAGCAACATCTTTGTCATGATTCAATCCATGGGAGGTACATCATTACCGTAGGCTTTTGACATAGCAGTCAAAGCTTAAAATTGTTTAATCCAAGCAGGTATGATAGCCCCAAGGCCACCCATGCCTATCTTTCCTAACATCCAACCAAACATGCCTTTGAGCATCCATCCATACACTCCCATACCCACTATAGTAGCACTACAAGTTGGTTCTAGCTATGAGGAATCCAAAGCCGACTTTTCCCAAGAGCTGCAAATGATGAAAAGTGATCAACAAGCAACAAATAACTTGTTACAAAGTAGTCAGCAAGAAATGACAAACTTGTTACAGACTCTAACCAAAGATTTGGCCAACTTAAAAAAACATAAACAAGGGAATAGACCACCCTTTTAGCCATAAAATCAAAGTCCCAACCAACAATATCAAAATCAGGGACAATCCTATCAGCATAATAGGCCACCATATCAAGGGAACTACCAAGGTCAAAGAAAAAATTCAATCAAAGGCCATTCCAACCTTATAATCCCACACCTCTTAGCTCTACAAATCCAACTAGAGAGATAGTCCCAAGTCAGAATAATCTAGTCTCAGACAATGAATGGTCTTTTCCTTGCAATCAGCCCCATAATCAGGCTACATGCTCGAATGGGTGGATGAACCAAGCACTAATGGTACAGAATGCTTCACACACCAAATAAGAAGCCTCTCCTAGTGCATCAGTTCCTTGGCAAGATGCACAACCTAATGAGACTTCTCTCTTTAATTGGGAGTAGCATGATTTCAATGGAGTGAATGGTGAGTCCCCAATTGCGGCCAACACTCAGTCTAAGAGAAGGGCCCAATGTTAGTAATAACTGGGAGGGGGTGAATCAGTGGCCTCAAAAATTTATCCTTCAAACTTAACCACTAATCAATAAATATCAAATTATTATATCCCTACAAGATGCATGCCATGTACTACTAATAATGATTAAATATCTGTCGGTTTGCTCTGTCAATCCTTATTCTTTCTTGATTACCGATAAGCAGTATAACTATTTACTGAAACTCAGCAAATATGCAGAGTATACCGATATATCCAGAATGAATTATGTAAGATACAAAATAGTAAAGAAATGAATCATACACACATAACACATGGATTTTAACGTGAAAACCCTGTTAAGGGAAAAAAACGCTGGGACCAGTACCCCAAATTTTCACTCTTCTGAAGTGAGCCCTGTTAAGAGCCAACCCTGTTAAAGGTTACAAACACACTATTAGGTGTGACCTTGTTAGATGATTTTATACATAGAGGTTGTCACTTAGTATCGGGCATCTAATGTTGCAATCCTTGAATCAACCTCTTTCTTAGACTGTCAATAAGCATCGGGCGTATCCAATGCTACTTTCATGAATCAAACTTTTTGGCACTCCTTGAGATGTACCTCAATATATAGAAGACTGTTAAGTCCTACTCAGTTAAGAGACTTGATGCTTCAATGGTTAAACTGAAACATTATGACCTATTCATATTGCAACTTAAATTTTAGATTTTCAAATCTATTTAAGTACATTACCTCTCTGAACAATGTATTAATTCAATCCTTGTGCTCCACACTTTCTGCTCTGTGATGTTGTGCTAACTATTCATCGGTTATCTACAAAATTCCTTAGCTCTCCTTTAGCTTGTTTGATCAGCACTGCATGAAGTTGTTCTTCATTAGTTTCTCTTCAGCATCCTCTTTCTATTCACTCCCCTTAGTCCCTGTTGTAAATGAATTAAGCTTGTCTCTTATATAGACACAATATTCCTTGTTTCTTGGTTCTTGATTCTTGATTCTTGGCATGATAAACAATCCACCCAATTTGATTTAAAGCATAACTCCTGATTTGTCTCACAGATATCTTCTTGCCAACTGTACAAATCAGTTTTAAATCAATTACTTATCTTTGGCTTTATCTGGATGAATAAAACAATGATAAGTATTTGTTAACTCTATCTTTAGCTTCTTTCCAGCTAGGCATTTTGTCATTTTCTAAACACTTTGTTCTGTCGGTCAATACTTCAGTTAGTCATCAGTAATAACTGACTGTTCCATCGATGAGAGTCCAGTTAGCTTCATGATCTCCATCTTTCAGGCAACACTGTATTTTCTTCTATTAGGTTACTTTGTGCTTTGCTCATCGGCCAACACTGTGACTCTACTTTTCGGTAGTGCTGTGCATTTCCTCATCGGGTATCACTGTGACTTTTTTCTTTTTTTATGTCTGTCGAGTGCACTCCGTCGGTGTTTTTTGTCACTTAGTGAATACTTGAATTGTATGCATTACTGATAGCATAGCCTTGGTTCCTTTGGTTCTTTGAAGTCTTTGGCATTATTTACATGACCATACAGATTATATCAAGTTGACATCAATGATAATACAATACATTAACTGATTTAATGCCTTGCATGATCATCAACTTAACATCTTCAAATATTTAATCAGTTACATGTCATTAATCTCTCCCTTTGGCATTGATGGAAACATACTATATTATCTCTAATACAATATGAAATATACAGTTTCATTAAGCTTTCCTAATGTAACTATTACAAATGTCTGGTTTTCGGTAAGCTCAAGTAGCTTTGATTTGATTCTTGCAGGCTTTCTATCTATCTTCAATCCCTTCACTGGATGAATGTAGAATCTTTATTTGGTTTGATGTGTTATCCTTCTGTGTCAAACTCTCTCCCTTTGACTATTCTCTTTTCTTTTGATATTTTTTCATTCACTTGTCAGCAACTCTCCCTCTATATAATATTTCCATATAATCTCTCTCCCTAAGGATATAATCTCTCCCTGTTCAAGTAATGTGATAATGGATAATCTATCTCCCTTTCCAGAAGGATGTGATAATATGGATAATCTCTCTCCCTTTGACAATAATGCCAAACAAATATCTCACAGATATTTGACATTAATGTCAAGCAATCTTTTCTCTCCATCCATAATATATTCCTTGAATTTCTTTTATCCATCAGCAATACAATAATATGCTTTGGTGCTTGGTGAAGATATATACATGTCTGTATATAGATGTAGCTTTTAAGTTCATCACTTTGCTTGCATCAACATGAATGATATTCTGATAATATGTAGGCTGATGCAGCCTTCTAGTTAGCTTACTGACCAGTAGACAAGGGTCTGACCCCTAGTCTCTTTCTCAAGTACTCAAATGCATCCTTGGGCAGTGGTTTGGTGAATATATCCACCAATTTTTCCTTTGATTGCACATACTCAAGTATGACCTCCTTTGCCTAAACTTTTTCTATTAAATAATGATACTTTATGGCAATGTGTTTAGTCTTAGCATGCATGACTGGATTCTTGGAAATTTTTATTGCACTGGTATTATCACAATAGATAATTACTGGTTCTAGGATCTTCATATGCATACCTTCCAGTAACTATTTGATCCATGCAATATTTGAGCAATTTGCAGCAACAGAAACATACTCTGCTTCTGTAGTGGACTGAGAGATGCATCCTTGCTTCTTGTTAATCCATGTGACGAGTCTGTCACCCATAAAGAATGCTCCTCTAGGTGTGCTCTTCTGGTCATCAAGATCTCCAACCCAATCAGCGTTGGTAAACACCTTAAGTTCAAATTTGCCTTCTCTTCTATACCATAAGCCATATTCTTTGGTATTCTTCAGATATCTTAGAATTATTTTCAAAATAGTCATATGTGATTCCCTGGGGTTAGCAAAAAATCTTGCAACTATTCCTACTACATGTGCAATATCTGGTCTAGTGTGTACAACATACATGAGTTTTCCAATCATTGATCTGTACAAAGTTTGATTTACCTCTGATGACTTGTCTTCCTTTGTTAGTTTGCATCTAGTTGCCATCGGGGTTCCAATTGGTTTGGATTCTTCCATCTTGAATATTTTCAGTACCTCTTTAATATACTTGGATTGTGTAATGAAAATACCTTCACATTGTTGCATGATCTGCAAACCAAGAAAGAATTTGATTTCTCCAAACATAGACATCTCAAAATCTTTGCTCATCTCATTTGCAAATTATTTGCATAGCATATCATTGCCTCCAAATATGATGTCATCAACAAATATCTCAGCTATCAAAGTGTTAGCATCAGTATCTTCCTTCAAGTAAAGATTATTGTTTTCACTAGTTCTTACAAATCCAATACTTATAAGATAGGAGTGAAGTCTTTCATACCAGGCTCAGGGTGCTTGTTTCAATCCATACAGGGCTTTGTGAAGTCTACATACCATGTCCCTCTTGTCTGGATCAACAAACCCTTTCGGTTGTTCAATGTATACCTCTTCTTCAAGTATTCCATTCAAGAATGCAGACTTGACATTCATTTGATATACCTTGAATCCTTTATATGCAGCATAAGCAAGTAATATTATTACTCCTAGCCTAGCAATGGGTGCAAAGGTCTCTCCATAGTCAATTCCTTCTTCTTGTGCATACCCCTTGCATACTAGTCTTGCTTTATTCCTTGTGACTTCTCCATTCTCATTCAGCTTATTCTTGAATATCCATTTTGTACCGATGACATTCTTGTCATATAGTCTATGTACAAGTGTCCATGTCTTGTTTTTCTCTATCTGTTAAATCTCCTCATTAATAGCACTAATCCATTCATCATTATCTAGTGTAGCATTGACAGATTTGGGCTCATAATCACAAATAAGACTCTATTAAATAATGATACTTTATGGCAATGTGTTTAGTCTTAGCATGCATGATTAGATTCTTGGAAATGTTTATTGCACTGGTATTATCACAATAGATAATTACTAGTTCTAGGGTCTTCATATGCATACCTTCCAATAACTATTTGATCCATGCAATATTTGAGCAATTTGCAGCAACAGAAATATACTCTGCTTCTGCAATGGACTAAGAGATGCATCCTTGCTTCTTGTTAATCCATGTGACGAATCTGTCACCCATAAAGAATTCTCCTCTAGTTGTGCTCTTCTAGTCATCAAGATCTCCAACCCAATCAGCGTCGATAAACACCTTAAGTTCAAATTTGCCTTCTCTTCTATACCATAAGCCATATTCTTCGGTATTCTTCAGATATCTTAGAATTATTTTCAAAACAGTCATATGTGATTCCCTGGGGTTAGCAGAAAATCTTGCAACTATTTCTACTGCATGTGCAATATTTGGTCTAGTGTGTACAACATACATGAGCTTTCCAATCATTGATCTGTACAAAGTTTGATTTACCTCTGATGACTTGTCTTCCTTTGTTAGTTTGCATCCAGTTACCATCAGGGTTCCAATTGGTTTGGATTCTTCCATCTTGAATATTTTTAGTACCTCTTTAATATACTTGGATTGTGTAATGAAAATACCTTCACATTGTTGCATGATCTGCAAACCAAGAAAGAATTTGATTTCTCCAAACATAGACATCTCAAACTCTTTGCTCATCTCATTTGCAAATGATTTGCATAGCATATCATTGCCTCCAAATATGATGTCATCAACAAATATCTCAGTAATCAAAGTGTTAGCATCAGTATCTTCCTTCAAGTAAAGATTATTGTTTTCACTAGTTCTTACAAATCTAATACTTATAAGATAGGAGTGAAGTCTTTCATACCAAGCTCAGAGTGCTTGTTTCAATCCATACAGGGCTTTGTGAAGTCTACATACTATGTCCCTCTTGTCTGGATCAACAAACCCTTCTGGTTGTTCAATGTATATGTCTTCTTCAAGTATTCCATTCAGGAATGCAAACTTGACATTCATTTGATATACCTTGAATCCTTTATATGAAGCATAAGCAAGTAATATTCTTACTCCTTCTAGCCTAGCAATGGGTGCAAAGGTCTCTCCATAGTCAATTCCTTCTTCTTGTGCATACCCCTTGCATACTAGTCTTTCTTTATTCCTTGTGACTTCTCCATTCTCATTCAGCTTATTCTTGAATATCCATTTTGTACCGATGACATTCTTGTCATATAGTCTATGTACAAGTTTCCATGTCTTGTTTTTCTCTATCTGTTAAATCTCCTCATTAATAGCACTAATCCATTCATCATTATCTAGTGTAGCATTGACAAATTTGGGCTCATAATCACAAATAAGACATCTTGTCTTTAGAGACTTACTTCTAGTTCTCATACCAGCCCTTTTATCTCCTATAATCTGGTCCTATGGATGGTTATTTCTGACATATCTTGCAAGTAGAGGTATAGCTCTTTGTCTATCAGCTTGATCATCATTTTGTCCTTCATTCTATTCTTCATCAATTTGTGCATCATTTTGATAATTATCCTGACCGTCAGTATTTGTAGCCTGATGCTCGAGTGCAATGATCTATTTCTCAGGAGCTCTATATTGTTTGTAGGTAGAGTGTCAGGTTCCTCATTGTAAGTGAACTTATTGTAGTCCTATGGTTCTTTAGTGCTTTCCTGTTCATTCTTCTCTGCAAATTTATCTATCTTTACATTTGCACTTTCAATAATTTTGTTAGAGGCTTTGTTTAGACATTTATAAGCCTTGCTCTTGGTAGAATACCCTAGAAAAATTCCTTCATCACTCTTGGAGTCAAGTTTTCCATTT
>MU225973.1:286421-336209 GCA_018584345.1 Thuja plicata | reverse complement strand
TATCCTATCATAATATTGCACTATATTTTCTCCTTCTTGCATTTTTAAATCATCAAACTTACCTCTCAAGCTTTTAGATTTGGCTCTTAGTACATTCGTATCACCTCCATAGATGGTTTGAAGAGAACCCCACATCTTCTTTGCACTTGTACAGTCCTTGATGTCCTCAAATTCATGATAGTTCAGAGATGATGCAAGTTCCAACATTGCTTGATTATGTTCATGCTTTTCTCTTAATTGTGCAGAATTTAGAACTCCAGTAGGGGCTACATATTCTATTTCAATATGTCATTTAGCAGAATCACCAATACCAGACAAGTGAAGTTTCATCAAAGTTTTCCATGCAGGAAAGTTTTCCTTGTTAATCTTCGGTCCATCCCTTTTATACATCTTGATCTTTATCTCCAAGTACCTTCAAACTATTTCAAGAGAACGAAGCTCTGATACCAATTGTTAGAATGAATTTAGAATAACTGAGAGGGGGGGGTGAATCAATTATCCTTAGGTCCATATGTGCCCATATAAAACTGTATACCACTACAACAACTCAGATCTGCTCGGCAGCAATAAACAACAAAAGTGTGCAATTTACTGTACTAATGAAATAAGCTTAACATAAACTTAATAGTAAATCACAACATACACATTTTGACACCGTGATTTAACATGGAAACCCAATATAGGAAAAACCACCAGTAACATGCTACCAAAATTTCACTCTTCTGAAGTGATGCCCTGTTAGGAGCCAACCCTGTTAAAGGTTACAAAACACACTGTCAAATGTAACCTGGTTAAAGGATTTAATCACCCTGTCAAGAGTGGCCTTGTTAGAGGACTTAGAACATTCCAATCTGAATGTCACCTTATTCAAAGGATTTATACAATGACTGTTAGGTCAACCCGGTTAAAGGATTTGAACTGATACAATGGTTAGAAAGTAATCAGCAGGTGTGATATGATACATACAACTTACTTTTACAAATCCAGATCCAATTTAAGCTCTAATGCTAATTCACTAAATGGCCTCCATTTTCATCTCAAACTTCATATCTACTTGGAAATCCATCAAGTAATCTCTCTTTTCTTCTCTATTTAGCCTTCTCTGCTAGGTTTTGCTAATCAGTCAATTAACCATGCAATCCTCTTGCATACAACTTCTCCTTACATTTGGATACAATAACAATAACCTCAGTAGGTTATATTATACCTCTTCATCTAGGTCAGATTGATCTTTTTCCGCTTAATAAAGATCATAGATCTTAGTTTAGGTCAGATCCAATGGATCTTTCCATCATTACATTTAATTTACTTCTCTAATATAGTCATTAATTAAACATTGAATCCATGCATTAATAATGGTTTCCCATGCATTAAATGAGTGTGGACCAATTTTAATTAACAATGCATATCCCAATAAAATCAATTATGTATGCCAGAGATCTCAAATCTCATCAATTAATAAAATACTGTTGCTCGGCTTTCTCTGTCTCCCTCGGCATTTCACTAGTGCTCGACATCATCTTTGCTTTTCTCGACATCACCTTTCACTTTTCTCGGCATCGACCTTGCTTTGCTCGGCATCGACCTTCCAGTGAATTGTCAGTGAAAGATAAACAACATATCACTTTTCCAAAGTGCCAAATGATCAAGTACCCTGGTGTATACTCATAACTCAACCATTTCCTCAGTCTTCTTGTTATCCTATTCTTCAAATCTTCATCAATCAATAGATATGGTACTCAAACATACAACAATAGTCTCGCCAGTTAAGGTTTGACATCAATGAAAAAATAACAATTGTCTACATCATAGCAATCTTTCCAACATAAGCATTCTCACATTTTATCTGGTTATTCAACATTATTGTTCCTCTACCTTCAACTGGGCAAGGTGTGTCATTACCCATTCTTATTGAACCACCTTTATAGTATTCAAAAGTCTCAAACTTTTGCTTATCACTGGTCATATGGTGAGTGCAGCCACTATCTATGATCCAAACATCATTTTTGCTAATTTTAGATATGAGAGTTGTTTCTACATACCTTTCTTCATCATCATCTGAATCATCCTTTACAGCCATAAACACCTTCTCGATGTCTTCATCAGATTCGGTGTCAGTATCATCATCCTTGCATTTGGCTAGGTAATTGGCCTTCTTTCCTTTGTCTTTGTAGTCTCAGGTATCTCTTCTTTCTTATTGTCGGTAGCTTTTGTATATATAGTAGATGTAGATAAGGATACAAGATTGATCCTATATGTGAGCCCCAATTTCTCTATCCTACTTGACATTTACATCATAGATCTCCCTGCTCTATTTTCCATATATCTATCAAGGTAATTCACAACCAAGATAGGGGCTATCTTTCTTTTGACTGGTCTCACATGATTTTCCATACTAGGTATGGAACCAAGGTTACCATCAAGTCTGAATCATTGGCAACACACCATATAGAACCTTATGTGTCCAATCTACTCAACGCAAGACATCTTGCACTTGATAGTAATGACTTCCCAATCATCAGAGAAATAAACACTAAGATAGAAGATATCACAGATATCTATCTAGATGAATTGGATTCTGAAAGAGCCTCAGGAGCCCAAGCCTATTTTATTTGGGATGTTGGTTTGGGAAACTATTTGATACAAGAGAAAGGATTCATAGAGCCAAATATTTTCAAGGCAGACATTGAATCAGAATATCAAGGCAACCAAGTTTGGGAGCTATTCTTTGATGGTGCTAGAAGCAGACATGGCTCTGGTGGTGGCGTAATGGTAGTCTCTCCAAAGGGAGAGAAGTATTATACTACTTTTAGATTTAGCTTTTCTTGCACTAGCAACACTGTTGAATATGAGTCTAGTGAATGGATTGGAGTGGGATAGAAAGAGAGGGATTAAAGCCCTAAAGGTGCATGGTGATAGAGATATGGTAGTTAGCCAAGTAAGAGGGGTAAGTGCAACAAAAAATGATACAATAAGAGCATACAAGCATCTAGTTTGGGATGAAATTAAAGAGTTCAATGCTTTCAACATTATTGCTATCCCTAGAAAGTTAAATCAGAATGCAAATAGATTAGCTATTGTCAGATCCCAATATGAAATTCCTAATAGAATTTCAATGGAAAAATATCAACAACATATCAAAGTAATTGTCAGGCCTTCCATCCCCGACAATAATGTTAATTGGTAAGTATTTGACAATGATGAGCAAATTCTGCAGTTTTTGTTAGAAGATGTTTTTTCAGAGCATAATCAAGATAGACTGATATAAAGCTATGGTGATCAAGTGGTATAAATTAAATCAAATAAGATTTCTAAAGGTCTTATCATACTAGAATCTATCTTTAATAGAGATGACCAAACAAAGAAGAACAAAACTAGCTTGATAGTTCAACAAGAGCACTATGCTGACTTAGAACTGGAGCCAAGTAAGAGCTTGAAGTTTGGAAAAGTTAATACTGATTCAGAAAAGTAGGCTTATGCCCAATTATTTCAAGAATTTAGTGTCACCTTTGCTTGGAAATATGAAGACCTCAAGGGCTTTGATCCATCACTTTCTCAGCATATAATTTAATTAGAGCCAAATGCCAAGCCATTTAGACAGAAGCAAAGGCCTGTCAACCCCAAGCTAGAGCCACTCATGCACAAAGAGGTGCTCAAATTAATTGAGAGTGGTATCATTTATCCCATAAAGCATACTAGTTGGGTTTCCATCCTTGTTCCCGTCATAAAAAAGAATGGGGAGTTGAGACTATGTGTTGACTTTAGGGACCTTAATAGGGCATCCCTAAAAAATTACCATCCATTTCCATCCATGGAGAAAATCCTACAATGTGTCTCTGGATCAGAATGCTTCTCATTGTTGGATGACTATTCAGGCTATAATCATATCCTAGTTCATGAAGAAGATCAATATAAGACTACATTTACAACCAAGTGGGGAACCATGGCTTATCAGAAGATGCCTTTTGGTTTGTCAAATGCAGGTGTTACTTTTCAAAAGGAAATGGACATGGCCTTTCAAATCCTCATGTACAAGTTTTTACTTGTCTATTTAGATGATATAACTATTTATTCTAAACATGCAGTAGACCACATCAAACATCTGAGGAAGATATTTGAAAGGTGTAGGGAGTTTGGGATCTCTCTTAATCCCAAGAAATGTGTGTTTGTAGTCCATGAAGGTAAATTGTTGGGATATATTGTATCCAAACAAGGAATTACAATAGACCCCAAGAGGATTGCAACTATTCTAGAATTACCCCTATCACCTCACAAGAAAAGTCTTCAATTCTTCACTAGAAGGATTAACTTTGTCATGCATTTTTCGCCTAACATTGCAGACCTTTTGAAACCTTTGACAACAATGTTGAAGAAGAATGTAGTCTTTTGCAGGAGAAAAGAAGGAAAAGCTAGTTTTTAAGCCATCAAAGAGGCTTTGACAGAGGCTCCTGCATTGTTGAATCCTGATTTCAACAAAGATTTCATTATGTATGCTTATGGAGGCTCTGATGTCATTTCTGCAATGTTAACTCAACAAAACTTTGAAGGATTAGAGCAACCTATTGCTTTCTTTAGCAAAGGATTGGAATAATATGAACATAGATATTGTTTTGTGGAGAAACATGTACTTGTTGTGGTAAAAATCCTAAAAAAATTAGATATCTATTGACTCATAGCAAGGTACATTTAAGAGTCGCTCATCCAAGTATCAAGGATTTCATGCTTTCTAAAGACCTAAATGAGAAAAGGGTTGGTTGGATCACTAGAGTCATGAAATATGATGTTGTTATCCAAGTCACCAAGTTAGTCAGAGGAATAGGACTCTGTGAACATTTGACAGAGGATGAGGTCTCAAGAAATTTAGAGCAGATGAACGCATCCTAAGTTATGCATTCAACAGAAGAACATGCCAAGGCATCAGGTTGGTTGCCTAACATGGTTCATTTTTAAAGACAAGGAAATGTCCTGCAAATTTAGATTCAGCCAAAATAATATATTATAGATTGCAATCTATCCCCTTTGTGTTGATTGATGAGATTCTCTTTAGAAAATATCATAATGGTGTTCTTTTAAGATGCATAGATTCATAACAAGTAGCAGGTGTCCTAAGTGAATTTCATGATGGACCTTCTGGAGGTCATTTCTCTCCTAGGACTAATGCTTTTAAGATCATGAGGGTTGGGTACTATTGTCCATCTATCTTTAAGGATAATCATGATCATGCAAGGATATGCATAAAGTGTGACATGTTTGGAGGAAAAGAAAGACTTTCACCTATGCCCCTCCAACCAATCAGAATAGATCAACCTTTCATGAAGTGGGGCATTGACTTCATAGGCCTAATTAATCCTCCATCTAGTGTAGGCCATAAATGGATAATTTCTGCAACTGGTTACTTCACCAGATGGACTGAGGCTATTGCATTAAAAGAAGCAAATGAGAGTGCTATCTTAGGATTTTACGATGACATAATCCACGGATTTGGGACTCCAGACTCTGTTATATCAGATAATGCACTTTCTTTCACAGGTTTGAGAGCCACTAAATGGGAAATCAAACAAGGTATTTACCTAAATACTAGTTCCAACTATTACCCTCAAGGTAATGGTCTAGCAGAGTCTATAAATAAGAACCTGATAAGAATAATCAAGAAGAATTTGCAAGAAAATCAGAGAGACTGGCACTCTAAGCTCAAGTATACCTTGTGGTTAGATAGGGTAACCCCCCAAAAGATCAGTGGGAACTCCCCATACATGTTAGTCTATGACAAAGAGGCCAGATTGTTTGTTTCAATAGAGCTACCAACATTGGACCTTACAACCCAACTTGTTCTCTTCGAAGAAGGAGATCCCTTGTAGGTGAGGTATGCTCAGCTCATGGAGATGGAATAAATCAGAGACAAATCCATGTAGATGATGGAATTTCAAAAAATTCAAACTAAGAGAAGCTTTGACAAAAGAGCCAAAGCTAGAAGCTTCAAAGTTAGGGATATAGTTCTCAAATGGGATGAATACAGATCCAAGCCTGGCAGACACACAAAGTTTGATTCCTTTTGGGGAGGGCCATTTATAATCACTGAGTGCAAGGAACATAATGCTTTTCAACCATCAACTCTTGAAGGAGATGCCTTTCTGATATTATTCAATGGTTTTCACCTAAAACCTTGTTTCGAGGTTTGCCCCGCTCTATAATTAATTTCCTGCTTTCCTCAAAAGTGCTTGTGCATAGTTCGTTGCTTGTCCTCCTAGTTTCAATCGTGCTTCCTATCAGTAATTTTTTGTGCTCAAATGGACTCCTATGCCCTATGGATCATCTAAGGTCACTGGTTTTATATGTCTAGTAGGATGACATCCAGCAGAAATTGCCAAAATGTTACCCAAATTTCCTATCGTGAGGATTCTAGGTACAAGTGGAGGAAAATGTGGCTCCCACAAGGGTAGAGCCCATTGTGTAAGATTCTGAAAATGTTTCTAGGTCTTAATCTTTCTCTCTACATTTTTTTATCCCTCTGGTTTATCCTTATTCATGAAAAATACCTAAGTGCAAAAAACCCTAAGCATTTTATGATAAAGCCCTAGTTCTTGATGGCATATTCTAATTCTTCATTACCTTTTTCGAGTGACTTAAGTTCCCTATTAGTCATGTGTGCATTAATCCTCTTTCTTTATATCTCAGTCACGCAAAGGGAAAATAATATTCCATATTACTTTTTGACTTCAATTTGCCTTTAGTCGTGCAATCTCATGAAGGGAAGGAATATTCTCTCAAGTCATCGAGATTTTACGAGGGTCGTTGATCGGGTTTTCAATCTTGTGGCTATCGCGTAATCTCACATCAAAAAGGAATATACTCAAGTGTTTATGAGATTAAACGCAAATAGTGAATTAGGTTAAGTTTAGATTCTAATCATGTGGATGGTGTTAAATATCAGGATAAACTCAATGGTCAAGTTTTTACTCCGCGATTTTGAGACTCGATTTATCTCTCAACTCATGGTAAACTCAGGGGTTCATGTCTGGTTTGTATTTTTTAAGTCACGTGATCACTGAAAGAGATCGGGGTTAATTCTTTCCTTCTAAGATTTCATGCCAGTCGTCAATTGCATTCAGATCTTGTTTGCGCTAAGTATCCAGAGAAAGTCAAAAGGTCAACAAAGTTAGTGAGATTTCACATGGTTCATCGATGCAAAGATAATCTTACAGTTGTCGCTGAGTCTCATAATGAAACCATGATTAAGCAGAATGATCAGAGATTACGAGACTGTTCAATCGCCAAGTCTCAGAATGAACCCAGGTCAAGAAGGGTTAAGTGTAGCAAAAGTTTAGAGTTTCTAAAGATCATATATGCACTGATTGATTGTGTTTTGATCTCGCGGTGGTCACTTAGTCTCATGAAGAAACATAATATTCTCCTATGGATTGGAGATTAAATCTAGATCATAGATCTTGGTTCTAATCTTGTGGTGGTAGTGCAGTCTCATTATAAACTCAAGATTAAAGGAATGATTCAACGACTCAGCGACATGAAGGATTCAGTAATCCAAGGTTAAGGATGAGTCAAGATCAGAGCTAGAGATGAAGGATCGACGACCATGTTTTATACGAGAGATCAAGTATTTTATCGGTTGTTGATACAAGTACTTGTGCCACTTGTGAATGTTAACATTTAAATATTCAAAAGATTTCATCTCAGAGTTCATGGCGGTTGTGTAGTTTTTAAAGATGCAGACAAAGGGATGGGTCGAGCCGACTTCTCTAATCAAATTTATGGTGATGGGAAAGATATTCAAGACTATATCTGACCGACTAAGATATTTCTAGGATGTATTAATGAGCAAACTTGATATTTTTAGGGTTTTTGAATTATTTAAATAGATCTATTATAACCCTAATTCTGATCGGTGGATTGACTCCTGAGCCAGAGGAGCATGTATATAAGTAGTCTTAGAAGCTTTTAGAGATTAGAAGTAACTTCTCCATAAGAAGTAGCTTTTTCTTGTCTAAGAAGTAGTTTTTCAGCAGAGGCAAGCTTTCTGTGGCATTTTATTTTCCCTCAAGTTTTCTTTGTTGGAACTTCTCATTGAATTCCAGATTCTGTACAAGCTTTCTGTGGCATTTTGTCTGCCCTTAATCTTTTCCTTATCTGTACTTCTCTTACTAAATATAATATAGTGGCTTATGTTATAGAAATCTTGGAGTTCCCGGGCCTTTCTTTCTTTCAACATCTTTGTGCACTATTGTGTGTGATCTGATTTAGATAATCTTGTGGATTTTGTTCATGCCTGATTATTTTATCTCATTCCTGTGCCTATTTTCTGAAGTGAATGTCTGCTTACAGGTCACAGTCTATGTCTATTTCTTTGGGAAAGTTATTGTTTGTGAAATCTTTCCTTTCCTTGAATAACCTCTTTCCATTTCAAACCTCTCTGTGAAATACTTATGCAAGCCTATTCAGAAAGATTGTATTCTATAAGATCTAAGAATCTTCATGCTAGTTTGATTGTTGTGTTATGATTCATGTTACCTTTGGTGTATCGCCTAGTAGGATAATTTGCTTTTTAGTCCTTTCCTTTCAAGTATTTCTTCTATCCCTTTTCCTTCCAAGTTTACTTTCATGTTCAAGAGTAGATTAGGTGATTATCCAAGAGGAACCAACCTAGAACCCAGAGTCTTCACTTTAGTTAGCAGAGGTCCCACCACCTAGAAGTGATTCCCATGTTATACTAGATTTATAGGCTCAAGTGCTTGACAGGATGCAAAATTTAGTGTATAACAGATACAAAGATTGCTCATCTGATGACTCAAGTTTCATTCATGAACCTAGCTAAAACAGAGGACTTGTCCAAAAGGTATGAGAAAACCTTTAATCAAATGATTGCATTGGCTAAGAAGTATGAAGAGATCATGATAAAAAATAATGCACTAGAAGAACAAAACAATGAATTGAAACAAAAGCAGACATACGAGCCCCCATAGGCAATGACAATAGACAAAGTGGACGTGTCTATAGAAACTTAGGATGAAACAACAGTCTTTGAAGTCCAAACAAGGAAAGATGAGGGAGGAAAAAATGCCAATGCTATTCCTATGGTTCTTGCATTCCTGAAGCACCGAGTGGATGTTTTGAAAGAGAAAACCTCATCTGTGCATGAATTGCACAATTCAATCTAAGATGCCAGTAGGGTAGCTTCTGAAGCAATGGATTTTCCTGGACCCATGTTCAATGTATGGTCAGACAGGACCAAAGTAATGGATAGGTTAAACACTGCTATGTTGTATAGTGATGAATTCCCTCCCAAGATTTTAGAAACTACCAAGATAGTAGAAGAGGTAAATGCCTCTTATGCATTCTTTAATAAGAAGGATGTGTTGATTAAAAGAAAATTGCAGTTGTTTGGCAAAGAGTGCAATGCACTAAATCCTCATATTTATGATCGTAACAATAATTTGAAAGCACAATTTATGTGGTAGGAGGATTTTGATGCCATATGGAAGACAAATGATGTAAATGAACACTTGGGGAAAGAGATTGATATTTGTTACTTCAATGATTTGATTGACAAATTGTTTAAAGTTGAAGTTGATATGATCAAGTTCATTATTGATGCCAAGATGATTGTAAATGCAAGGTGGACAAAAGTTGTTGCTAGGATAGAACAAGAAAAGGCTTTCAGTTGGCCCACCGACAAAGAGGCAAATAGTTGGGAGGCCATGTTGAAAAAGTAACAAATGTCCTATGGCTGCAACAACTTCCAATTAGATTGTTGCAAGTTTTGTCATTTATGTTTTGTTGCAAAGTTGTTGCAAGATATTTTTAATTCTCCCAAGTAGTCTGAAGTTTGTTGCTTCATTATATATAAAAGGATTCCAAGACTACTAGGATAAGAGATAATCATTTTTGAATAATAAAAGATTGTAAGACTCTGGTATTAGACCAAGAAATTATAAAGATATTTGGAGTTTATTTTGAATGTAATGATCATTTTTATATGAATATAAATATAAATCCACAGGCAGTTTCTGGAAATTCTATAAATGGTTATCTTTTCTTTAGATTTCAAGTTTTGTTAAATTGAATAATTAAGGATTGTTCAGTTTATCTTTCTGTAAGGCAGGTTGTGAGATTATTTTAGGGTTTCTCTTAAGGAGAGAATTAATTTCCTTAGAATAGTTTCAACAAGATTTGAAGTTCTTTACAAATATGATGAACATATCTATCATATAAATGTAGGATGATATATAAGGTATATTTTATCCTCTCCTGAGATATGTAAGTGTTTTTGAGTTTATGTTATTGTTAAGGGTTTTGAATGTTTAGAGTGACTCCATACCCTAAGATAAGGCATTGGTCTTTTATCCATTTGAGTGGGTGGCTATCATCATTTAATCAAACATTGTGGTAGCCTGATTATGTTTTATTTTATCAAATAAATAAGTTACAAAACATGGGTTTTGTAATTTCCACTATAAATATGCTTGAATGATACTCTGAATGAGTCATTAAAGTAGAAAAGAGGTAAACCCGCCTGAGTACATGGAACTCAAAGTGAAGAGGGTATAAATACCTTGTTACTGTTATTATTTTTCTTGCTTGATCAGTGTGTGAGTAGATAATAGAGTGGGCTTGTTTACAAGTGATGAATGTCAGCAAGAAAATGAGCCAACAGGGCTCTCAGATACTGGTTATCTTGTACAATTTCTTCAAGGCCTCCGAAAAGAAATGCTTGTTTACATTTTATTATTCATGAATTGAATGTTTTGCAAAATCTTAGACTTTAAAATAGGGTATAAATATCCATAAAAAAATAATTGACAGTTTTCCTTTGATATGGTTGTGACAACCCTGATAGAAGTGTGCAAATGCTGGTAGACACATGTAAAGACCACATTTTCCCACAAAATGTCAGATCACATATAAAACATAAATTGCAGAAAGTCGAAAGATAACAAGGTCAAAAATACATGTAGACTAATCAACCATCAAATAATCATAATGAAAAGAGTTTTAATGTATGGTTTCAACCTACACGTTGAAATAATCAAATATCACAAGAGTAATTTAAACAATTCAGACATCTTAACAGCTGGATGTCTAGATCATCACATGACCATAAAATGTTGTGTCGATTAAAATAAGGAAAAGTCGACCAACATGTCAAACCTTCAATCAATTACAAGTACAAAAGAATAATTTATTTAATTAAGAGATATACATAGTGTGAATTGGATGTCGACCTGCATGCCAAACATCAACACATCTCAGTACACAGATGTATCAAAGATATTAAGATATGAAAATTAGTACATAGAACAAATACAAAAAGAATATACCTTGGACCTATGTCCATCTGTATGTCCCTGTCTCCTTAGCCGTATGACATGCGTCAATCCACTATTAGGAGATGGGAGTGTGGCTTAGGCGCTTTTATCCGCCCAACCACAGAGTGGTTATCTCCCCTAGGGTTCTTCCTAACATGAAGAACATGCCAAACCTTGCCCGAGAAGCCTAACAACCGGTGCTGGAGAGTCGGATGGATCTAGTGCAGTCGTGAACATATCTACTAATACCTATGTCTAATAGTAGAAACTAACACGGATGTGGCAGAGGGATGGATCAAATAACCAGCATATAAAGAAAAACATATGCAATTACGTTGTGGCCAAAGCAAGTTACGACAAGTTTCTACTGGAAGGCATATGTATACAATCATTTCTACCCTCCTCTAGTTTCCCATATTCAACACTCTCCCATAAATAAATACATATCATGAACGCACTAACATGGAAGAATTCATCTAATAAACTTCCGATATACAAAAAAAAACATTTGGCTAAGCAACAATGTCATCCATTGTCCTTACACCACTACTTACTTTATGTTTAAAAGATATACAAGTACTTCACAGTAAACTATCCAGTGCACACCCAAAACATCTATAATAGGTATATGGAGTTTTAACTACAACCAAAACTTACTAGTTACTACCATGATTTCAAAAAAGATACGCATATATGTGTAATGTATATAAATCAAAGTGAAAACAATGTATCAACATAACAATTTCTCTGAAGTTTCCAAGTTTCAAAAGGTTGGGAACATTTAACTATTGTCTCGGTACTCCAACTCTTACAAACAAATAATATGTACAATTAGTCTCTTTATATTTAAAAGATTAAACAACTATAGAGTCTTACAATCATAAAACATCAAACACTGCAGTTAAGCTCTCAACATTATTCAGCTATCACTTCATCATTAGATCACATGCCTGACATAATATTCCAATTAACCATGCAGCTAACATTCCTACAGTAACACTATATGCATAACACATAACGAAACACAATTTCCAATCATGCGGCTACCATATTCCAAACATTACTTACAAAATGCAATACTCTACTCACAAATAAGCTAACATAAAAGGAAAAGATTAGAATGTGCTACAAGAGTTACTCAAACTTAGAGAGTCTCAGTGCTTCTAAACGCAGGGGAAGACTGAAGATGTGAAGATTGCACAGAGTAGCATGAGCCCAACTTTACAATTTACAAAGTCCACCTAGCATAACGGTATCCCACACAAGCTATTCGCAGAACACATCGTGCAGGAAGGAAAACATGTAAAAACAATACGCAACAAACAAACATAGTCAAAATCATAGGAAAAAAAGTTGTTGGCGGTCAAATGTGGAGGGAAAAGAAGTAGAATCATCACTGCTATTGACTGTATAGAATGCTAGACTGAGAAGAGTCAGCTAGTGCAGGGGAGGCAGAGTAGTGACGTGAGGCAAGACAAATACCAGCCTATACCTCATGCGCAACCATCACAACAAAATGTGATTGGTGAAGGAGAAGAATTACAGTAGGGTGTGGTTCTTTAAGTTGATAAAAAAAATGATAGTTCACATACGCCGAAGGCTTCCAGCTTCTTACAACCCAAAATAAACTATCTAGATTCCCTTCTCTCCCGTTAAAACTATGGAGGATGCACATAATAGTGAAAAAAAGAAAACAACAACCACAAAGCTGACAACGAGTTAAGAAAACATTTTGGGGAGTTCCAACAATTAACTTTCTAGTGGTAGTG
Organism: Thuja plicata; assembly: GCA_018584345.1. Classification (NCBI taxonomy): domain Eukaryota; kingdom Viridiplantae; phylum Streptophyta; class Pinopsida; order Cupressales; family Cupressaceae; genus Thuja; species Thuja plicata. Next base: position 323,122 of record MU225973.1, on the reverse strand, counting down.
TTTCCCACAAACATTTATGCATTCAATAATAACTTCACATAGTAATTACAAACGTACCCAACATAGATAACTGTAGAACTTTGGAAGATACAAGTGACCAAATATTTCACATAAACAGAACCAACCAGGACAAGAATAAATGAAGATGTATTTTTGTTTCCATCTTGAAAAAATAGTGGTATAAGCATTAACATTCACACATTTTCCATAGAAGAGTGTATAGGTTTCAATATGGAACATGAAAAGTTTGATTTCGGCACCTAGCTCCAGCAGTTCCCTTCACTCCTTTTTTTTTGTCCCCCTTCCTCCTCTAAGAATCTCCTTTTCTTCCTCCTTTCACCACCGTCCACCCTTTAGATTTTTCCCCCCATGCCAATATTTAAGGAGTATGGCATTTATTATCCACTCTTCTCCCCCTCCCCATCCAACCATTTTTCGTTTCCTTCTTCATTTTTAAAGTAAAAAATGTCATATAATCATATTTTGTTTTACAATTAATAATGACACATATCCGATATAATTTTCCAAATAACTACTAACATTAATAACAAATAGTTTGAAAAATCTACTATACCATATAAATGCATAAAATATCCTAAACTTAAATATTACAATAATATCTAACATGTGTATACATCAAAATAACACTAATTATGATTCAAATTTACGTCATTCACTTAGAAGTACAAGAAGAGGAAAGTGAAAATATGAACACACATAATTGCACAAAACTCTAAGTGGTGTGTGTGTAGACCAGTCCATCTGTACCCTCCAGAACTGAGAGCTAATCTTCTCTACCTCAACCACACCCCCGTCTTCATCCTGCATCCATACAAATACACTCAAAACCAAACAGTATATCAGTACGTGATTACTCATTAATCAAAATATTTCAAAATATTTCATTCAAACGCCATAATCCATAAATAAACACATTTATTGCAATTTCATCATAATTTCACTTTTATGCAATGCAATAATAATAAATAAAAGTTAAGCATCTATTCTGCGTCATAACTTAACATCATAATAATAATCACATTCATAACATATTTTAAAAGTCGTCATTACTATCAAAACAAAGCATCAACAAGTAAGTCTAATCTAGAACATAACAAAATGACGTAGTCGAATCATAATGACTAGGTCAACCAGAGTCAAAGGTCGCAAGATAAGTCCAAAATTAAAGAGTCTCAAAGGTCGAGTCGTGACATCCCTCCCAACTAGGAGAAGACATCGACCCGATGTTACATCAAAATGTACTAGAAATAAATACACCACACATAAACATATACATCATAGTGAAATAGCAAGAAGTCTATGAGAAGAAATAAGGAATTGATCAGTGCACATCCTCTGCATCCTCCCATGTAGCACTCTCAATAGATAATTGGTCGCACTGGACCTTGTACTACAAAACATCTTTGTTGTGCACTTGGCTAGTACACTGATCAACGAGCCAAGTAGGTTCCACCTGCACTACCTCCAGCTCCTGAACCTACAAAGCATGCCAATCCAAAATATGTGAAGCATCTGGATGATAAGGTTTCAACAATGAAACATGAAAAACATTATGAATCCAGGCCAGAGCGGGTGGTAGAGCAAGTCAGTATGCAACTAGATTGATGACTTCCAAGACATCAAAGAGTCCCACATATCGCGACGTGAGTTTCGAAGCCCTGCCAAAATATATTTAACTCTTATGAGGCCGAACACACAAGAACACCTTGTCCCCTGCTTGGAACTATCTAGAAGTGTAGTTCTTGTCTGCATAGCTCTTCTGTCGATCTGCTGCTTGTTTCAGCCTATCTCAGATCAAAGCCATCTGTTCTTCCATCTTTCACAACATACCAGGACCAATCAAAATCCTGTCCTCAATCCTGTCCCAACTGATAGGAACATGACACTTACGCCCATAAAGTACCTCAAATGGTGCCATACTTAGAGAATCATGGTAAGAGTTATTGTATGCAAACTCTACCAAGGGAAGATACTCTTCCCACTTGTGTTGTTGATCTATGCAGTACATATAGAGTAAATCCTCAACCACTTGATTCACTCTTTCTATCTGCCCATCCGTCTGAGGATGGCAGGCTGTGCTAAAATTGAGATGTGTACCCAAGGAAGCATTCAAGGTTTTCCAGAACCTTGATGTCATTCGAGTGTCTCTATCAGATATAATAGTCTTTGGCACACCATGAAGTTAGAAAATCTCTTGAACAAACTTCTTGGCCAAAGCCAAGGATCCATCTTGCAAACTTCCTGGAATGAAATGAGCCACTTTGGTTAGTTTGTCAACTACAACCAAAATGACATCATGCCTATGTATGGTCATGGGTAACCCCTATATGAAATCCATACTGATGACTTGCCACTTATATTCTAGAATATCATGTGGGTACAATAATCTCGTTGGGTGGACATGCTCAACCTTGACTCGTTGGCATTCCAAATACTGGGCTATATAAGCTATCACATCACGCTTAAGCCCTGGTCAAAAATATAATGACCTCAAATCAGCAATCATCTTATTTACCCCTGGGTGACCTAAAAATGGAGCGCAATGCATCTCCTCAAGTACTACTTTCCTCAACCCTACTCGGTCGGGAATGTACATCCTGTTCTGGTATCTCAAAATACCATCATCCTGAAAACTGTATCCGTCAAAATAACTTAGTCAGATGGATCATTCTGCAAAGATGATTTGACCAACTCATAATGGTCATCTCTAATAAGATTAAGCAACACATGCTCTCTCAGGTGTGTCCTAGTGGTAGAGATAGCATAAACGTGCCTCCTCCTGTTGAGAGCATCTGCTACTCTATTCTCTTTCCCCTTAATGTATTCAATGCCAAAATCATACTCACTCATAAACTCTAACCAACGTATCTGTCTGGCATTGAGATTGGGCTACGTGAAAATACATCTTAGTCCCATATGGTTTGTCTTTATCTCAAAAGGCTTACCCAATAGGTAATGCCTCCACATCTATAAAGCATGTACAATGGCAACCAATTCTAAATCATGCGGAGCATAATTAACCTCACATTGTTTCAACTTTCATGACTCATAAGCCACTACTCTCTCATCTTGCATTAGCACACCACCCAAACCCTCACTTGAAGCATCTATAATCACAGTGAATTGTCCATTAGGGTTAGGTACAACTAAAATGGGACATGAGCTTCTATTTCAATAACTGAAAAGATTTCTCACATGTCTCTGTCCACTCATATCGTTTCCCTTTTCTCTGTAGGGATGTAATGGGAGAAACAATCTTGGAGAATCCCTCCACAAATTTCCTGTAATAACCAGCCAACCCCATGAAGCTTCAAACTTCACTCACATTGCTAGGAGCAGGCCATTCAAGTATAGCCTTAATCTTGGTAGGATCTACTACAATTCCATCTGCAGATATGATGTGAGCTAGATAATGAATCTCTTTTTGATAAAATGAACACTTTGATAGCTTACCATACAATTTCCTGTCTCTCAGACACTGTAAGACTATGCGCAAGTGTTCTTCATGTTCCTCCATGCTCTTAGAGTAAATCAGGATGTCATCTATAAAAATCTCCACAAACTTATCCAGACAGTCTATGAAAACAATGTTCATCAGGTTCATGAAAGCGGTAGGAGCATTCGTTAATCCAAAAGGTAGAACAACAAAATTGTAATGCGCATACCATGTCCTGAAAGTAGTTTTTGATATGTCCTCATCCTTAATCTGGAGTTGATGATATTCAGATCTCAAATAAATCTTAGAAAACATAGTCGCACCTTTCATTTGGTCGAATAGCTCCTCTATTCATGGAAGGGGATACCTATTCTTGTTGGTCACTTTGTTGAGCATTTTGTAATCGATACACAGTCGCAAAGTTCCAGCCTTCTTCTTAACAAAGATCACCAGGGCTCCCCATGGTGATACGCTAGGGCGTATAAATCCCTTATCCAAGAGTTCTTGGAGTTGAACCTTCCATTCATATATCTTAGTAGTAGCCATTATGTATGGAGCCTTAGATTGTGGCTCAGTTCCAGGCATCAAATCGATGGAGAAATCAAATTCTCTCTTTGGAGGTAGTTCAGGCAGTTCTTCTGGAAATACATCCTGAAATTCCTTTAATAAGGGAGAATCATTCTCAGTAGGAGCTGCGTTAATATCCTTGACATGTGCTACATATAACATACACCCCTTCCTCTTTGCCCTTTTTAACTGCATAGCAGAAATCTACCTTAGTTCCATAGGTCATTTCACACCTCTTATTTATGTTGATCTTCCCTCATCATCAAAACATACAACTGACTTGTCTCTACAATCTACATTTTCCTTATGCTCAGTTAGCCAGTTGATGCCAAATATAACATCATATGATCCTAAAGGGGCGACATAAATATTGACTTGCATGAGAAAACTAGGAAGTTCCAACTCACTGCATGATAAACACTGCTCTACCCGACGCTCTGCCCTATTGCCATATTCTACAATCCAAGGCTTAGCCATAAATCCTGCTTTAGCCGAAAGCCTAGATACAACTTTAGGATCTACAAAGCATTCAGTAGCTCATGTATCTATTAAAATTGAAACATTCTAACCAAAAAGCTTACCAGTCATCTCGATAGGGGTACCCTGAAAATAAGCCTACCAGTGATCAATAGCTACATGAATGTGATGTTGTGCTTGAAATCCTTTACAATCTGAATGTTGTGGACATCTAGCAGCAAAATGATCACCTCTATAGACAAAACACCCATCTCAGGGTCCCTATTTTCCCTTTGGTTTGTCCCTCCTATTTCCATACTTGTTGAAATCCCTGTTATTTCCCTTATTTTGGTTCAGGTTCTTAGAGTTCCTGTAGAAATTCCTTCCTAAATTTCCTTGTCCTTTGCCCTTCATATTCTTGATTTGCTGGCATCCACCATTATGTTTTTTATTATCCTGGTATTTCCTTTTGAAACCCTGATTGGTATTGGATTTCTGATTATTGTTCACCTTGGACAAACTTTGTAACCTTTGTTTCTGCCTAAGAGTCTTTCTCAGTGCAAAATCCATGGTTTCCAGCTCATGCATTTCAACTTCAGAACCCACCTCTGGACGTAACCCTGTTATGAGCTTATGAGTTCTGAATCATTCATCCTGTTGGTACTGGGGAACATACTTCACTAAATGACAGAATCTCTCATGATATTGCGTAATTGTCAGGACTCCCTGAATCAAATTTTGAAAATCTGCCACCTTCCGGTCAAAGAATAACTGAGGTAACCACCTCATGTGGAATAACTGTAAGAATTCCTCCCATGATATCTCTCCTGGCTGAATTTTCTTTTCTGCCATCACATTCTCCCACCAAGTGGCAGCTTCACCTGTCAGCTAAAAAGTAGCCCACATTGCCTTAGATTGCCCAAAGAAATTTTGGACATGAAAGTATTTCTCCAAGGAAATGATCCATGCCTCGGGATCATCCCTAAGAGTCTTATCGCTAAAAGTAGGAGGTGTGACCTTTTTCAGGTCTTTGCTGAGCTCCTTTGCTATCTTTCCCCTATTTTCGGATACCTTTGCAGCCTTGAGATCAACGTCTCTCTTCCGTTGCTCCTCTACCCTCCTATCCTCCTCAAATTTCCTTTGCTCCTCATTCAGATGGTTCTCATCCCACCTACCCCTCATATCATTCTCAAGGTGATCCATACGTGCACCCTGTTGTTGCAGGAGATCTCCTTGTTGGGTCAGAAGAGCGAATATCTGATCTAGCCTCTGATTGGGCTGGTCCATCTGACCATTGCTAGATCCGGCCTTGTTGTTGTTCCTGTGTTCATTGTGACAGATTAGGTCCTACACCCACACATAAATATGCAACTTTAGCAAGCAGTAGGCCAAATCCCCAGAGTTAAACACTAGCTCTGATACCACATGTAAAGATTGCATTTTCCCACAAAATGCCAGATCACATATCAAACATAAATTGCGGAAAGTCGAAAGATAACAAGGTCAAAAATACATGTAGACTAATCAACCATCAAATAATCACAATGAAAAGAGTTTTAATGCTTGGTTTCAACCTACACGTCGAAATACTCAAATATCACAAGAGTAATTTAAACAATTTAGACATCTTAACAGCTGCATGTCTAGATCATCACATGACCATAAAATGTTATGTCGATTACAATAAGGAAAAGTTGACGAATATGTCGAACCTTCAATCAATTACAAGTACAAAAGAATAATTTATTTCATTAAGAGATATAAACAGTGTGATTTGGATGTCGACCTGCATGCTAGACATCAACACATCCCAGTACATAGATGTATCAAAGATATTAAGATATGAAAATTAGTACATAGAACAAATATAAAAAGAATATACCTTGGACCTCTGTCCATATGTATGTCCCTGTCTCCTTAGCCATCTGACATGCGTCAATCCTCTATCACGAGATGGGAGTGTGGCCCAGGCACTTTTATCCTCCCAACCACGGAGTGGTTATCTCCCCCGGGGTTCTTCCTGACACAAGAACACGCCGACCCTTGCCCAAGAAGCCTAGCAAAGGGCGCTGGAGAGTCAGATGGATATGGTGTAGCTATGAACATATCTACTAACACCTATTGTCTAATAGTAGAAACTAACATAGATGTGGCAGAGGGATGGATCAAATAACCAGCATATAAAGAAAAACATATGCAATTACGCTTTGGCCAAAGCAAGTTACACCAGGTTTCTACTGGCAGGCAAATGTATACAATCAGTTCTACCCTCCTTTGATTTCCCACATTCAACACCCTCCCATAAAGAAATCCATATCATGAACATACTAACATGGAATAATTCATCTAATAAACTTCCGCTATACAAAAAAAAAACATTTGGCTAAGCAACAATGTCATCCGTTGTCCTTACACCACTACTCACTTTATGCTTAAAAGATATACAAGTACTTCATAGTAAACTATCCAGTGCACACCCAAAACATCTATAATAGGTATATGGAATTTTAACTACAACCAAAACTTACTAGTTACTGCCACAATTTTGAAAAAGATACGCATATATGTGTAATGTATATAATTCAAAGCGGAAACAATGTATCAACATAACAATTTCTCCAAAGTTTCCAAGTTTCAAAAGGTTGGGAACATTTAACTATTGTCTCAATACTCCAACTCTTACAAACAACTAATATGTATAATCAGTCTCTTTATATTTAAAAGATTAAACAACTACAGAGTCTCACAATCATAAAACATCAAATGTTGCAGTTAAGCTCTCAACATTATTCAGCTATCACTTCGTCATTAGATCACATGCCTGACATAATATTCCAATTAACTATGCAACTAACATTCCTACAGTAACACTACGTGCATAATGCATAACGAAACACAATTTCCAATCATGCAGCTAACATATTCCAAACGTTACTTACAAAATGCAGTACTCTACTCACAAATAAGCTAACATAAAAGGAAAAGATTAGAATACGCTGCAAGAGTTACTCAAACTCAGAGAGTCTCAATGCTTCTAAACACAAGGGAAGACTGAAGATGTAAAGATTGCGCAGAGTAGCAAGAACCTAGCTGTACAATTTACAAAGTCCACCTAGCATAACGATAGCCCACACAAGCTATTCACAGAACACATCGTGCAGGAAGGAAAACATGTAAAAACAATACGCAACAAACAAACATAGTCAAAATCATAGGAAAAAAAGTTGTTGGCGGTCAAAGGTGGAGGGAAAAGAAGTAGAACCATCGCTGCTATCGACTATATAGCATGCCAGACTAAGAAGAGTCAGCTAGCATAGGGGAGGCATAGTACTGACGTGAGGCAAGACAAATACCAGCCTATACCTCATGCGCAACCATCACAACAGAATGTGATTGGTGAAGGAGAAGAATTATAGTAGGGTGTGGTGCTTTAAGTTGATAAAAAAAATGATAGTTCACATACGTCGAAGGCTTCCAGCTTCTTACAGCCCAAAAGACACTATCTAGATTCCCTTCTCTCTCGTTAAAACTATGGAGGATGCGCATAACAGTGAAAAAAAGAAAATGACAACCACATAGCTGGCAACGAGTTAAGAAAACATTTTGGGGAGTTCCAATAATTAACTTTCTACTGGTAGTGTTTCCCACAAGCATTTACACATTCAATAATGACTTCACATAGTAATTGCAGACGTACCCAACACAAAGAACTGTAGAACTTTGGAAGATACAAGTGACCAAATATTTCACATAAATAGAACCAACCAGAACAAGAATAAACAAAGATGTATTTTTGTTTCCATCTTGCAAAAATAGTGGTATAAGCATTAACATTCACACATTTTCCATAGAAGAGTGTAGAGGTTTCAATATGGAACCTAAAAAGTTTGATTTCGGCACCCAGCTCCAGCAGCTCCCTTCACTCCTTTATTTTCTGTCCCCCTCCGTCCTCCAAGAATCTCCTTTTCTTCCTCCTTTCTCCACCATTCGCCCTTTAGATTTTTCCCCCCATGCCAATATTTAAGGAGTATGGCCTTTATTAGCCACTCTTCTCTCGCTCCCCATCCAACCATTTTTTGTTTCCTTCTTCATTTTTAAAGTAAAAAATGTCATATAATCGTATTCTATTTTACAATTAATAATGACACATACCCGATATAATTTCCAAATAAATACTAACATTAATAACAAATAGTTTGAAAAATCCACTATACCATATAAATGCATAAAATATCCTAAACTTAAATATTACAATAATATCTAACATGTGTATACATCAAAATAACACTAATTATGATTCAGATTTACGTCATTCACTAAGAAGTACAAGAAGAGGAAAGTGAAAATATGAACACACATAATTGCACAAAACTCTAAGTGGTGTGTGCGTAGACCAGTCCATCTGTACCCTCCAGAACTGAGATGTAACCTTCTCTACCTCAACCACACCCCCACCTTCATCCTGCATCCATACAGACACACTCGAAACCAAACACTATATCAGTACATGATTACTCATTAATAAAAAAATTTCAAAATATTTCATTCAAATGCCATAATCCATAAATCAACACATTTATTGCAATTACATCATAATTTCACTTTTATGCAATGTAATAATAATAAATAAAAGTTAAGCATCTATTTCGCATCATAACTTAACATCGTAATAATAATCACCATCATAACATATTTTAAAAGTCGTCATTACTATCAAAACAAAGCATCAACAAGTAAGTCTAATCTAGAACATAACAAAATGACGTAGTCAAATCATAGCGACTAGGTCAACCAGAGTCAAAGGTCGCAAGATAAGTCTGAAATTAAAGAGTCTCAAAGGTCGAGTCGTGACAACATATATGTTAGAATCCAATCACCTTGGTGTCTTTTTGACATTTGTTGTTTATAATACTGATCTTCCATTAGATGCTACACCGAAGGAATGCATTCAGGCAACGACAAGGTTAGTCATTTTTAGTTCTTTAGCATCTTATGCATACTTTTGAAAATAGGTTGCTTAAGGAAGATTGAAATAAGTGTTGGTTAAATCACTTGTTGTATATCCTATGCATAAGGTGAAAGGGATGATAATGTTGTCTCATTTAATATAGATTAAAATGACTAATATATTTAACTCTTTGAGAGTGCAACTTACAACTAACTAGATTTGGATGGCTCTTTGGGTAGAATCTAATGCAAATCAAGGTTGGAGTGTCCAATTAAGGACTAAAATATCTTGCAGCTAAAAGTAAAACACAAATACAATACATAGTGGAAATAACATAACTTATATAATAAACTGAATTTATTTTGATTAAAATGAGGTTACCTTCGTGAACTTGATACATGCTAGGTATGTTAGCTGTTTGATTAAATGATAGATCTTGAAGATCTCAATATCAATTTCTCTTCTCCCGTTAATCTTTTGTCCACTCCCAATCTACCTTTGTCTATCTCTCTCTTTGTCCACCCAAATTAAATTATGTTTCTCTTTATATAAAAAACAATCAGTGAGGACGATGATTATGAAAATTCTTCAGACCTTTAGATACCAAGTTACTCTAGTTGGAACACAATCCACTCATTAAGTAAGAAATCATTAAACACTTTATGATTTTTTCTATGTGCTAAACAACCTCAAATTCAAAAAGAAAATACATTATCTCCCCAAAAATATTTAGATCTCAAGTCCAATATTTTTCTTTTATAAATTTGAAGTGCTTTTTGGAATTAAGTTCTGACCTTGTTTTTTATTTTGTCATTTTTAAATTTTCACATAACTCTGTCAAAATAAAATTCCAATTTGATCATTTTTCTATATTCACAAAAAATCAAATATAGATATGAAAATTTCAAAGATTTTATTTTTAGTAATTTATTAATATTTTGGATCATATTTGGTGATCTATAATTAGGATGAAAGAAAATTCAAAATATTGTAAGATGCAATTTACTATTAATTTTATTTTACAATTTTTTTAATAGAGAGATGATTAAGAAAATGAAACTTGTCGAGTGGGTTAAACCTAGCCAATAAAATCCTTTGTATCGGGTATTTCTGGAAAACCTTAGAAAAGGATGCTTGCCACTTTGTTAAAGCGTGTTCAAAATGTTAATACCATGGAGACATGATCCATGCACCTGCACAAGAGTTACACTCATTCATCACACCATGGTCATTTTACCAATGGGGATTTGATCTTATTGGAATGATTTACCCACCTTCTTCCAATGGTCATAAATACATCGTCATGGAAACATAATATTTTACCGAATGGGTGGAGGTTGTACCTTTGACAATTGCAACGGGAAAACAAATTTCTATGTTTGTCCTTAATCACATAATTTGTAGATATGGTATTCCTCATGACATCATCACGGATAATGGGAAACAATTCAAGAATAAAGATGTGGATGAACTATGTGAGACCTTCTATATAACACACCATTATTCCTCCATTTACTATCCTCGGGCTAATGGACAAGCCGAAGCTACAAATAAGAATATGCTCAAAATATTGAAAAGACCAGTTGACAAATTAGGAAGAGATTGGCACATACAAATTAGGAAGAGATGGGCCTACGAAACTAGTATTCAAACACCAATAGGAGCTACACCATTTTCCTTATTTTACGGGGTAGAGGATGTTTTACCTTTGGAAGTGGATATCCCATCCTTACGAGTTTCATTATAGAATCTCAAGGAATTACAACAAGCATATCAAACCTAGAATCTTTCAAGTGAGGAGACTTAGTGTTAAGAAAAAACCCTAAAAAACCAAGTAGATAGATAAAATAAAGGAAAATGGGAGTTGAATTGGCTTGGACATTTTGTAATTACTTATTATTTTGGAACGGGGACCTACAAGCTAGCTGGTTGTGAGGGTGATGAGTTGCAATAGCCTATTAATAACATCCATTTAAAGAGGTTTCATAAGTGATCAGATGAAAGAGTATTGGAAGAAAGAGTATGAGACGAGTGTGTATCCGATGAGTTTAACATAATTCTTTGTACATGAGAAAATTTCAAAATCCAAAAACATGAGAAAAGTTCAAAATCCAAAAAAATGAGAAAGATAAAAAACTCAAAAACAAGGGAAAAACATAAAAGCATAAAAGGAGAAAATTGAGCATGAAGAAAGCAAAAACATTCAAAAATCAAAAAATGGTTGTCTTGGTGAAAACCTAGCAAATAGGTGCCTTGATGATATAAAAAAAAAGATAGAGAAAAAAATAAAAATAAAAATTGAAAAGGAGAAAAGTGTCTTGGTGAAAACCTAGCAAATAGGCGCCTTGGTAGAAAAATAAGGAAAAAAGAGAAAAAGAGAAATAAACCTCAAAAGGTGAAAACCTGGCAATTAGGTGCCTTTTGATCCCTTAGGTCTTTCCTAGTTGCATTTTTACATATTGCATTCTTTCCATCATCCCATTTTTATATCCTCACTGCATCCATCATTTGTTCATAGTCATAATAAAGTCGTTGAGCTGCATTGTCACATACTAGGTTTCATTTGCCCAAGTTTTTCACATGATCTCATTTTTCACTTGGGGGCAAAGCATTGGTTTTGATACCAATGGATTCAATCAAGGGTACTTTTTTGGTCACATGTTAGAAGAGATTTTTAGAACTTCAGAGGAGAATTATTTGTGGAACCTTTGATGGATATCATTGTTCAAACCCAAGCATTTGATCTTGTAACTTGATCCTTGAATTTCATGACCTTATTATCAGGATTAAAATTTGACAAAACCTAAATGCTCAAAATGTTTGGGATTCTATTGAAAATCTTGATACAATACAAAAGACTTGAAGCTTTTGATGATATTCATTGCATTTTGTCATGTATTTTCAGCCAATCGATGATGTTTCGACTAGACTGGCGATGATGAAGACATGATATTTTCTTGACTTTGTGTGACTATTTTGAGGAATATCCACCAACTTGTGTGAATTTTTCTAAGGACATGGTCATCAAAGAGCCATCAAGGACTTTCATACAGGAGGGAGGATTAACCTTTGTTTGTTTTCGCAAACGGATACCTTGGCTATTTAGATCTTCCATATCTTAATACCAAAATCCAATTGCAACATTGAATTTGATGAAATTGGTATTCATACTCCACAGTTGATTATTCAACTAGTGAGGGTTGTACTAGTTTCCCAATGGTTACAAAAGTGATGAAAGCAGTATTCATATTATCATGATGTGGTTGGTGATGATTGTACTTGCTCCTAGTTCCACAATGCTCAATGATGAAAATATATCTCTATTGTATTTCTTTCGCAAAAAGCTAGTGATAGTTAGTTGCATTGCATTACATTTTCATGTTAGATTAATTGCATGTTTAAAGGATTTTCCAAGTTCAAGGGGATTAATCATTTCGGGATTCAAATCAATTATCTTGTTTCAAATCAATGATGTGAGATTCTCTTTTGCATTCATTACATTAATCATTAATTATTATCTTTTATATAAAGAGAAAAACAAAGAGAAAGATTGATAAAGCATTAATCATTATCCATTTTGCATCCATTCAAAAAGCGCATTTTATATAACTTGCATACATCAAAAAAACCAAAAAAAGATAGTTGCATTCATTTTACCATTGCATTGCATATAATCATTATAGTCATCATAAAAATCAAAAACCATATAGAATTAGTTGCATAATCATTTGCATCCATTTATCTATGTCCTATCTAAGACACTACATCCATAGCATATAAAAGTGAATGGATCATAGAAATCATATAGATTTGCATATAAAGAAATCTCACATCAACATCAAACAACATCATGGTATCAATGAGCATCATAAATAAATGTCCATCAAAATGTCAATAAATATCTGTATATCATGATACATCAACAAAATGGTAAATCATCAAAGTCCTGATCAATCACACATATGGTACATCAATACACATCTAGAGGATTAATATCAAGTTGTATCCAATCAAGACCCAGTAGGGGCACCTGATCCATTACCTATCCTAGCACCTGATCCATCTCATGTACATATATCCCCTGGTCCATTGAGACCTCTGTCTAATATATCTATGGTCCTAGGAGGAACCTGGTCAGTAGATGCACCCTGGCTCATCTGATCCATCCTGCTCATAAATGTCTGCATCGTAGCACTAAACTGAGCCAACTGAGTTGTCATAGCTGAGAAACCTATCTGGAGGCTCTATATATCCTTCTCCACTCTGCTAGGTGGAGGTGGCTGTACTGGACTTGTGGGAGCTGAATTAACATGTGGTTGTATAATAGGAACCTTTTGTAATGGAACATGTTGTCCCCAAACCTGTGCTCCTAATACCCATCTGGCCTGATTAAGATGTGTTTGGCTAGCATCTCTCTGTCTCTGATGACCCCATGTTGTAGTTGGTATGGGAGGAACCACCTATCTCTATCTGGGCATATAACCATCATCCCTAGCTCTGACATGACCACCTTGCATCCGAGGTCCCATGTGTCCTCTGCCTAAAGCTCTAGGAGCTCTCGGTACCCTAGGATATCTCAGAACTCTCGGAGTCAGTTGTCCTCTACATGCTCTTCAACCACCTCCATCTCCACCACCATCTCCTCCATCATCATTATCATATGTCTCATCTACATTAGGGATAGGCTCTACTGGATCAGTATATCTCATAAATCTATGTCAGGCAAACCACTCCCTGTACTCTGCAGACATCCCAGCATCAACAACATGGTCTAACATATCCCACCTCATGAATCTTAATTTGTCAATCTGATCACAAGAGAACTCATAATCTACCTAAGCTCCCCACATGGACCACTCTGCCTGTACCTGTGCATACAAAGCCATATCCTGTGACATATTTTGTACCTTGCCGAACTATCGTAACACTCTACCAAATAAGAATCGCTCAATCAAAAGAGGTGATTGACCAATCATTCATATAGTGGAGAACATATAAGGTATCTCATCATCATCCTCTCTCCACCCCTTGCAAGCCAGGTAAGGTCTCCAGATGACCTGAACGATGTCATCTATCATCCTACGCTAGTACTCAACCTTGCCCAGCCGATGTTGGAAAATCATGCCATCATAAAGGAATGTATACGACCCTCCTCAACCCCGCACTCAAACTAAAATCAATCTAGTGACTAGGATGTACTCCCAAGTCCATAGCTATAGCAGAATAGCTCCTACTAATAAGGCTATACTCTCTCGATATAAAACATCATGTAAATCATGATACAACTGAGCGAGCACACACGAGCCTCAGTCAAATCTTTGAGGATGTGCAAGTAAGTCCTCCAAGATCCATCCCCATCCGATTGCAAATTCATGACCTCATCTATTAGGAAGAAGTAAGCCATTGATCACTGCACCTAAAACTGTAGGCAAAGTAGGAAATGATGCGAATTGTGCCCATGTAATGATATCATCTCCAATCATTGGATCTACAAAGACTCGTCTGCAAGCACTGCCATCATATACTTGATCACAATATACCCTATCTCCTCGGGTAGAGATGCATAATAATCTGTATACATCCTCAAGTGTGATCGTCATCTCACTGAGGGACAAGTGGAAAGTATTATGGTCAGAGTGCCAACGCTCTGCCATAGCTGTGAGTAGTCCCTGGTTCAACTAGAACCGAGGTATATCAAGAAGGAAGTACAAACCGCACTGCTCAATAACGCACGTCAAAGGAAGTACAAACTGCACTACTCAATAACGCGCATCTTTGGTCTAGTCAGATCGCTAGCTAAATCAAGCAACCATGATGGTAGGCTCCATACATATAACTTACAGAACTGTGCATGTTTTGCAAATCAAGTGAATCATATTAGTATCTTCATATTAGTGGATTATTTCAAGTCAAACAAACATCAATCAAATCAATCCTTTGCTCTTTTTGAGTGCATCAACCTATTGTTCCTAACTCTAGATCATGAGAAGGGATCAATATATCAGTTATCCTACCAATCAATTTTCTATCCAATCATCATCAACACATCAATAACATTTTTATCAAATTCTCGCATGACTGGGGCATTTTCTAATTGATTTTATCTGGAAATGAATCTCAATTTCCATCCAAACATCATCTTGATTCATTTCTTGAGGGGGCATCATATCCACATCAAAGATTCAAATCAAGGATTCATATTAGAGTTTGTTTTTCATCATTAGGGGCAACATCCTATCATCAATCAAATCTACATCAAACATCAATCAAATCTGGGGCATTGAAATTTCAAACTATCATTAGTGGGGTATTCTGCACCTTTTCAAATCAGTTTTGCATCGGGGCATCACATTAATCTTCGCATCAGGGTCTCAAATCAATTTCTATATCTCGAATCAATTTTTGCATCTTGAATCAGGGTTATTCTCGCATCAGGTTATCAATAAGATCAATCAATCAGGTATCAATCAGCAATTAGGACATTGAATTTTCTCTGAATCAATGCACTTCGCACATCAATTCAAAGAGGGGCATTTTTAGACAACTAAAATTGGTCAGGTGTTTCTTAATCAATCAAATCTGCATATCTCATCAAATTGCTCCAAATCTATATTTTTAATCAAATCTCATCAGATTACTCTAAATCAATCAAAATGGATTTAATAAATTCAAATGGACATTTATTAAGTCAAATTAGGACAAAATTAAATTAAATCAAAGGATAAATTAACAATGACATTAATTAATTAATTAAATATAAGCCTAAAGGGATCAATCAAACTATATAATTAATTTTAATCAATTAATTGTATAGTTTAAATAAAAAATAAAATCTAACCTATTCCCCTACATGGCTAAATTAATTAATTGATTGAATTAATAAATCCTAATTGTAGACACCTAAATCTGATTAACACATCTAATCATATTTAGTGCCTTCTAGGACATATCAGCTAAGTAATTAAACATTACCTAATTGACCTATGTCATCCCCTAGCCCTAATTAATTTAATTAATTGGCTATAGTCCTGATTAATTATTAAAAGCAACCAATGGCTTAATAGATAATTAAATCCTTATTCCTCCTATTATTGAACGAATATGTTAAATCATTTAATTCATTCATTAATATTCCCTTTAACCCCTAACCTAACCTATCCCAACCACCTAACCTTGAGTTCTAACTCAGCCCAACCTCTTCACACATGCTAACCTAACCAATCCCAACCACCTTACCCTGAGTTCAAACTAATCCCAACCTCTTCACCCTTGCTAATCCTACCTTAAACCCTAACCCTAATCCTAAACTCCCCCTAATAATGTCACATTCCTAATCTTTGGATTATGAATTCAATCCCTTCCCCAAAGTCAACAATCTCAAGCCAAGTCTATCCATATGCATTTAAGGCTCTTACACCTTCATAAATGCCTCTTACATCCCTCATTAAGGCTCTTACACCCTCTTTATGAGCCTTATCTTCTAGAGGCTTCTTGGTCTGTTTCCCTAAATGGTCATATTCCTCCCTACTTTCAACCCAATCCCCTCATGACAAGTGTCACAATTTGATGCACTTGAAGAAGCACAACCCATGTGCTCTCTTCTAGTGGCATCTAGACCTCTCTTCAGCTTTGCATCCTGACCCTTGATTCCTCACCCATTTTCTATAAAATAAACCTCATTCCTTCATAATTTAATCCACCTTCCATGTAGATTTATAATGCTATTTTGAGAGCAAATCATAAATCCATCTTTTAGAGAAGAGTTATAATGCCAGTTTGAGATCACAGCTTGAAGCTTGAAGCACATCCCTGAGCACGCATCCACAACAAATAGACAAATCCAATGAACAAAATGGAGTTTGAATGAGCTTGTAGGAGGTTTGCACTTTCTTCATTTAGCTTATTTCAAGTTTTCTTTTTATGTCTTAGCATGTATGTAGCTTAGATTCTTAGTTATTGAATGCTTTATTTATTATCGTGTTCCTTTATAACTGATTTTTGTAGCTTACACTAATATATTTCAACAAGGATTAAAAGAGCCAATGAGAATTGAGAAGGCAAAGCATATAGATCACTTCAAATTTTGCATCTCTACCACTCATTTGACCCTTTTGCATCTTAACCACTCATTCTTGTCCTCTTGTCCCAACCTTTGAGACAATCATTTAAATTGTCCCCTAATTTGAAACCATTTGAAAGCCTCTCACTCAACCAAGGTTAAACCATGATCAATTGAATCTACCCCCTACACTTGGGAAAATCCTATAAATGTAAGGCATTTTGTAAGCATACAAATCCTAGACATTCGAATGCGAAGCATCCATACTATAGCCATTTTGAGAGCAATTGAGAGAATTATCAAAGCAATTGAGAGCATTAGCAAGCAAAAGTGAAAGCATTTGAGTGAATTATTGAGGCGATTTGAAACAATTTGTGAACTAGATAAGCATATCATTATCATTTTCACATTCTAGGACTGTCACTAGTAGAGATTAAGGTTGAGAGCTCTATTAGTATGCTTAGTTAGAGATCCATGGGATGCTTAAGGATTTACTTTCAATTCTTAGTTTAAATTGTTAATGTTTTTCCATAGAACTGTTAGTAAATAAACTAGTCTCATGAAGGTGTAAAAATCACACACACAACAAGAAGAGACGAAGTGATTGGAATGGTAAAGGTGTCAGAATGTGACTGCAAGAAGTTGGATAGTTGCATGTAGTCTCTTTAAAGCAAGTGTAAAAGAGTTGGTGAGTGATATATTGAATAGGGGAACAAAGGGAATCAAAGGCCTTGTTAGCACTGTATTTTTAAAATTTTTCCCCATGAATGTTGAGAAATAGCCTTTGCCACATTTTGATTATGAGGGCTTTAAAATTTTTGAACTTTAAAATGTTGCGGTGTTTGGGCTTCTAAGTCCTTGGTAATTTTGGCCCTTTTGTATTATTGCACAGTCGCAAGCGTTAAGTCATGTTGTTAGTTAGCAGTGCAGCAAAGAATATGTTAGCCTTGTTGTGGGCTTCATGGTGGTTAGTTCTTTAGCATCATGAGTATGCAAGTGAAGAACATGTTATATTATTGTTGTGTCACGAGTGGTTGGCGATTAAGGTCTTTTAGCCTGCGAGTGTGCGACATCATTTAGTCTGAGGTTTATATGGTCTCATTGCTCACTCGTAGTGTTAACTAACCCATAGCATTTTGAGCTATGAGTGTGCAAAAATTATGTTTTCAGTTATCTTTATGGTTATCACGTACTCACGGAAGTTAAGGTCAAGTTAAGTTTCATGCTGTGAGCTCGCAACTAAGATGCGTTTGGATGAAGATCAACGATTTTCATTTACTCATGGAGAATAAAGGAATATTTCATGTGTTGTTGTGAGTGTGAAACTAAAAGGCTTAATGAGATGGATGGTTCTCACTTATTCGTTGGATAATCAATGATCTAAATAAAAGGTGCTACGAGTGCCCAATTAAAGAGAAAAGTTGGTATTGTCTCTAGCTCGCAAAGGAAACAAAAAGTTCATAAGTTGTGTTGCGAGTATGCGATGGGTTTCCACATGTTCAAGTTTTATAAAATTTAAATAATTCTCAAAAAGACAAATATATACTTGGTTCTCGCAACTGCACTCAAAGATAGAATTAATGGCAAACTAGTTACTGTCGCCAACAACCATTCTGGAAAGTGTGAGAAGTAATGGTGGAATTGACAATGGTTTGATTTGCTAAAAATTGCATGATTGTGTACATTTTTTTAATGCTTTCAAGAGATTTTAAGCATTTTAGCAGAGACTTGTGTTCAGAGTTTGTTTTGCAGACTGTTTCTCAGTGTCGTGAAGGTTATTCTATAATTTTCAAGATGATTCAAGCAACTTCTAGTGGAGATTCAATGGCCTTTGGTAAAAAAGGGGTGGTGGTAAAGAAGTATGTCAATAAATTTATAGATTTGTCACCAGGAACTTCAAGTGTAAATAGTGCAAATTGGATGGAATGGAAGGACAACTGGTGGCAATGTAGAAGTTCTGTTATTTTTAATCACTCAGGTAATACTCTGTTTCACTACTTATGGAATAACAAAATTAAATCAGTTCCCACAAGTAATCCGTGGAACTTGAAAATGGCTAAGCTAATTGTACATGATGTATATGTTGATGTGGATTTGATAAAAAGAATTAGTAAAGATCTATTGTCCTTTATCTAGGGTAATTCAGAGGAAAAATAAGACTGCCCTAGTAACCACAGATAGAAGAAGCTTCAGGGAGGTTTTTAATATTTATGGTGCTATATGCACAAAAAATGATTTGGATTAGATGAAAAATGATTATGAGAGGCATACCAAGTTAATCAAGCGACATGAAATGCCGATATACATGCCTAGGGCAGACAAAAGGTTGTTTACAATTCCTTATGACATAAATCCACCATTCGACCTCTCCTTCTTCCACAATTACTTGAAGTGCACTATTTATGGCTTATGTAAGGTCTTTGGGTTTGATGGAGACTCAACAATGGTTGCTAACTTATTGATGATGACCATGGATATTCAACATCTAGAGGTCAATACAGACTACGATTATGTTGGTTATGTGGTAGAGTCCATACATAATTCTTTGGTGGAAATTCAAAGTGGTGTTCATGTTCCTACGTTCAAACACTACTCACATTTGATGTATTTGATTCTATTTTATAACAAGGAGTTCACAGACAAAGAATTGGAATTGTATGAAATAGAATATGGAGTTGAAATGGTTGTGCAGAGATGGACTCAAGTATGGGATAGAAAATATTCACACTCATCTTTTGTTTGTTTTGAAAATTGAATTATCACTCCAATATTAGATATGTTGGGAGTGGATAGGGAGAGACTATCTTTTGATGTCAGAAAGCTATTAATACCTTGACATTCTATTCCAAATTTTCCAATTACTCACAATTGGGGTGAATTTTTCTTCTTTGACCATTTTACTGTCATTAGAGTTTATAGATGCTCTCAGCGCCCACATATACTCCCTAAATTTGTTCCATTTAGGGTTTCTCGTATGGAGTTCATTTGGAAAATCACTTGGGTGGATAAGGAGTTTTTAGAAGGACATAGGAAGGGTACATTTGTCCCTATATTGTAGATATAATATGATTTCTCTATAGGCAAAAATGATTTTGATCAGGTTAATCATTTTTTGAAATAATATAGATTGTTGAGTACAATCTCAAGATTTTGTGGTCTAGAGAAATTCATCAAGATAGCTTTGAAAGACATGATTGCTTGGGCCAATATCAGGGATCATGAGGTCTTGGATGATGAGGATATTGTGAGGAATCTAATGTACATGATTGATGTCTAGGAAAGAAGAAGGAAATGGAAAGACCTCATGAGAGCAGAGGCAGCGTGGAAAGAAGCTCAGATTCTACATTCTCTGGTTTTTTCCCTAACACCCCATACTTCCAAAGGGTTGAAAAGATGATCGGATCATATGAGACTTTGATCACGTGATCGCTGAAAGAGATCAGGGTTAAGTCTTTTCTTCTGAGATTTCACTCCAGTCGTTGATTGCATTCAGATCTTGTGGTTTGCGTTAAGTCTCTAGAGAAAGTCAAAAGGTCAACAAAGTTAGCGAGATTTCACATGGGTCATCAATGCAAAGATAATCTTATGATGGTCGGTGAGTCTTGTAATGAAACCATGATTAAGAAGAGTGATCAAAGATTGTGAGATTGTTCAGTCGCCAAGTCTCAGAATGAACCCAGGTCAAGAAGGGTTAAGTGTGGTAAAAGTTCAGAGTTTTTAAAGATCGAATATGCACTGATTGATCATGTTTTGATCTCGCGGTGGTCACTTAGTCTCATGAATAAATAGAATATTATCCTATGGATTGGATATTAAATGTGGATCATAGATCTTGGTTCTAATCCTATGGTGGTCATGCAGTCTCATTATAAGCTCAAGATTAAAGGAATGATTCAACAACTCAACGACACGAAGGATTTAATAATTCAGGGTTAAGGATGAGTCAGGATCAGAGCTAGAGATGAAGGATCAATGACCATGTTTTATACAAGAGATCAAGTATTTTCTCGGTCATTGATACAAGTACCCACGCCACCTGTGACCGTTAACATATAAATATTTAAATATTCAAAAGATCTTATCTCAGAGTTCATGGCGGCGGTGCAGTTTTTCAAGATGCAGATAGAGGGATGGGTCAAGTTGACTTCTCTAATCAAATTTATGGTGATGAGAAAGATATTCAAGATTGTATCTGATCAACTAAGATATTTCCAAGATGCATTAATGAGTAGACTTTGACATTTTTAGGGTTTCTAAATTGTTTAAATAGATCTATTGTAACCCTAATTTTGATCGGTGGATTGAGTCCTAAGCATGTGTGCTAAAGGAGCATGTATATAAGTATTCTTAGAAGCTTTTAGATCTTAGAAGGAACTTCTCCACAAGAAGTAGATTTTTCTTGTCTAGGAAGTAGTTTTTTAGTAGAGGCAAGCTTTCTGTGGCATTTTCTTTGCCCTCAAGTTTTCTTTATTGGAACTTCTCATTGAATTCCAAATTCTGTACAAGCTTTCTGTGGCATTTTCTCCGCCCTCAATCTTTTCCTTATCTATACTTCTCTTAATAAATATAATTTAGTGTCTTATGTTAGAGAAATCTTGGAGTTCCTGAGCCTTTCTTTCTTTTATCATCTTTGTGCACTATTGTGTGTGATCTGATTTAGATAATCTTGTGGATTTTGTTCATCCTTGGTTATTTTGTCTCATTCATGTGCCTATTTTTTGAAGTGAATGTTTGCTTGCAGGTCACAGTCTGTGTTTATTTCTTCAGGAAATTTATTGTTTGTGAAATCTTTCCTTTCCTTGAATAGCCTCTTTCCATTTCAGACCTCTTTGTGAAATACTTATGCAGGCATATTCAGAAAGATTGTGTTCTATTAGATCTAAGAATCTTCATGCTAGTTTGATCGCCGTGTTATGATTCATGTTATCTTCGGTGTATCACCTAGTAGGATAATTTGCTTTTCAATTATTTCCTTTCAAGTATTTCTTCTATCCCTTTTCCTTCCAAGTTTACTTTCATGTTCAAGAATAGATTAGGTGATTATCCAAGAGGAACCAACCTAGAACCTGGAGGCTTCACTTCAGTTAGCAAATGTCCCACAACCTAGAAGGGATTCCCATGTTATACTAGATTGCTAGGCTCAAGCACTTGGAAGGGTGCAAAATTTAGTGTATAACAATTCTAGCACACCCGGTGGGACATCAAAAGAAGTTCATTTGCAATTCTATGTTGTCTTTGGTATGCTGATTGCATAGTATTGACCTAAAGAGGTTATTTTCAAAGCATATCTGGGGGCTCCATTGGTGTGAGGAATAGAAGATCCAGTCTTGTTCAAATTTTATGAGAAATATAGAAACAAGGAGCTCAAAGCCTTCTGAGTTCTTGCAGCTGCCTCTAACAAGAAATTATTGTAGATCATCTCAAAGAACATCCCTTGTGATAAAGGTACAGTCTACACCACCTACCTCAAAAAGGAGACCTTGGCCTTTCCACTCAAGAAAGAGAGGAAGATCTCTAACTAGAGAGCTACAAGAAGATTCAGCTCCACTCTTCAATTCAAATACAACTCACACAATTGCTACTCAGCAAAACATAGTCCCTGTAATGTCTAGATAGTTTTCCTTTACACCATTCAATCAGGGGAGTCCTTTAAGATTTTCTCAACATCATGATGTGCCCTTAGCAGCACTTAAAATTCTACCTAATTTCACAGGTGAAGGAAAAACAACGACTTGTGAGCATATAAGGGATGTGGCTACCATTTGCAGTGTGCATCATATCACTGAGGAAGACGTGGCTACCAAGATACTGGCAGTCTCTTTCAAAGGTAAGGCCTTAGAATGATTTAGAACCTTAACTGTTGGTTCCATTAATTCATGGGATAGATTAGGAGAATCATTAAGCAAATATTTTGAGGATAAATCAAATTATTTATCGTTGGTTGAGCAACTTACAACCATAAAGAGAGCTCCTCAAGAACAAATGAAAAAGTTTCTCAAGACATGGAATAGAATTCCTATCTCAGAAAGGCCCTCAACTGACCATGCCTTCCTATACTTCTTGAAAAGTCTAAATAGCAACATCTCTGTCATGATTCAATCCATGGGAGGTACCTCATTAATGCAAGCTAATTTTGACATAGCATGTAGAGCTGAAAATTATTTAATCCAAGCAGGTATGATAGCCCCAAGGCCACCCATGCCTATCTTTCCTAACATCCAACCAAACATGCCTTTGAGCATCCCTCCATACACTCCCATACCCACTATAGTAGCACCACAAGATGATACTAGCCACGAGGAATCCAAAGCCAACTTTTTCCAAGAGCTGCAAATGATGAAAAGTGATCAACAAGCAACAAATAACTTGTTACAAAGGAGTCAGCAAGAAATGACAAACTTGTTACAGACTATAACCAAAGAGTTGACCAACTTAAAAAAATAGAATTAAGGGAATAGACCACCCTTTCAGCCACAGAATCAAAGTCCCAACCAACAATATCAAAATCAGGGACAATCCTATCAGTAGAATAGGCCACCATATCAAGGGAACTACCAAGGTCAAAGGCAAAACTTCAATCAGAGGCCATTCCAACCTTATAATAACATGCCTCTTAGCTCTACAAATCCAACTAGAGAGATAGTCCCAAGTCAGAATAATCTAGTCTCAGACAATGAATGGTGTTTTTCTTGCAATCAACCCCACAATCAGGCTACAGGCTCGAATGGGTGGATGAACCAAGCATTAATGGTACATAATGCTTCACACACCAAATCAGAAGCCTCTTCTAATGTATCAGTTCCTTAGCAAGATGCACAACCTGATGAGACTGCTCTCTTTAATTGGGAGCAACAGGATTTCATTGGAGTGAATGGTGAGTCCCCAATTACGGCCAACACTCAGTCTAAGAGAAGGGCCCAAGATATGGAGCGAGCAGAGGATGGAGCTAAAGCTACTACATCTGCAAAGACATCACACCCATCTGCTCTTACAATACTAAAGAAGTCTCATACCATTCCAGTGAAAGAGATTCAATCTCCTAAGGAGGTTGAGCCCATGATAGTGAAAACACACCAAAGAGTACACATCAGCGCCCTTCAACATTGTGGACAACATGAAGAAGATGAATGTCACCATGTCTATGTGGGACTCTTTGGCTATTCTAGGCCAGCCTGAGATTTTAAAGAAGGCTATGGGTGAAGTGATAGCTCCTCAGTAGCCTACAAATGATGTTGCTAAGCCTGTGTTGGTCAATATTGATCAAGAAAAGAAGATTCCAAGCAACAACTCCAAGGAAGATGCCACTCAAGGTAGAAATCTAAAACCACCTCCCTTTTATGTATCATTAATTATTAGAAAATATTTAGTACATAATTGTATGGTAGATAGTGGGGCTACTAGTTCTGTCATGCCCAATAAAGTAGCTGACCAATTGGGACTTAAATATGAACCTTTCCAAAAGAAGGTGACACAACTTGATGGTTCCTCAGTAAACATAGTAGGTGTACCTAAGGATACAAGCTTGATCCTATATGCGAGGCCCAATTTCTCTATCCTACTTGACATTTACATCATAGATCTCCTTGCTCTATTTTCCATATGTTTGTCAAGGGAATTCACAACCAAGATAGGGGGATATCTTTCTTCTAACTGGTCTCACATGATTTTCCATACTAGGTATGGAACCAAGGTTACCATCAAGTCTAAATCATTGGAAGCACACCATATAGAACCTTATGTGTCTAATGTACTCAACGCAAGTTGTCTTGCACTTGAACCTGATAAGAATAATCAAGAAGACTTTGCAAGAAAATCAGAGAGACTGGCACTCTAAGCTCAAGTATGCCTCGTGGTTAGACATGATAACCCCCAAAAAGATCATTGGGAACTCCCCATACACATTAGTCTATGGAAAAGAGGCTAGATTATCTGTTTCAATAGAGCTACCAACATTGGACCTTGCAACCCAACTTGTTCTCTTCGAAGAAGGAGATCCCTTGTAGGTGAGGTATGCTTAGCTCATGGAGATGGAATAAATGAGAGACAAATCCATGCAGACCATGGAATTTCAACAAATGTAAACTAAGAGAAGCTTTGACAAAAGAGTCAGAGCTAGAAGCTTCAAAGTTGGGGATATAGTTCTCAAATGGGATGAATACAAATCTAAGCCTGGCAGACACAAAGTTTGATTCCTTTTGGGGAGGGCCATTTATAATCACTGAGTGCAAGGAGCATAATGATTTTCAAATATCAACTCTTGAAGGAGAGGCCTTGCCAATATTAGTCAATGGTTTTCACCTAAAACCTTGTTTTGAGGTTTGCCCCACTCTGTAATTAATTTCCTGCTTTTTCCTGATTTCTAGGTTAGTTTCCTTCTTTCCTCAAAAGTGCTTGTGCACAGTTTGTTGTTCCTCCTCTTGGTTTCAATCCTACTTCCTTTCAGCAGTTATTTGTGCTCAAATGGACTCCTATGCCCAATGGATCGTCTAAGGTCACTAGTTTTATATGTCTAGCAGGCTGACATCCAACATAAATCGCCAAAATATTACCCAAATTTCCTATCGTGATAATTCTAGCTACAAGTGGAGGAAAATGTGGCTCCCACAAGGGTAGAGCCCATCTTGTAAGATTTTGCAAATGTTTCTAGGTCTTGATCTCTCTCTCTGCATTTTGTTATCTCTCCAGTTTATCCTTATTCATGAAAAATGACCTAAGTGCAAAAAACCCTAAGCATTTTATGAAAAAGCCCTAGTTCTTGATGGCATATTCTAATTCTTCATTACCTTTTTCGAGTGACTTAAGTTTCCTATTATTCATGTGCACATTAATCCTCTTTGTTTATCTCTCAGTCACGCAAAGGGAAAATAATATTCCATATTACTTCACGACTTCGATTTGCCTTCAGTTGCGCAATCTCATGAAGGGAAGGAATATTATCTCAAGTCATCGATATTTCACAAGGGTCGTTTATTAGGTTTTCAATCTTGTGGCTATCGTGTAATCTCACATCGAAAAGGAATATGCTCAAGTGTTTGTGAGATTAAACACAAATCGTGGATTGGGTTAAGTTCAGATTTTGATCGTGTGGATGGCATTAAATCTTAGGATAAACTCAATGGTCAAGTTTTTACTAAGTGAATTTGAGACTAGGTTTATCTCTCAACTCATGGTAATCTCGGGGGTTCAAGTCTGGTTCGTATTTCTTAAGTCGCATGATCGTTGAAAGAGATCGGAGTTAAGTCTTTTCTTCCAATATTTCACGCCAGTCATCAATTACATTCATATCCTGTAGTTTGCGCTAAGTCTCCAGAGAAAGTCAAAAGGTCAATATAGTTAGCGAGATTTCACACAGTTCGTCAATGCGAAGATAATCTTACGATGATCGCTGAGTCTCGTAATGAAACCATGATTAAGCAGAATGATTAGAGATTGCGAGATTGTATAGTCAATAAGTCTCTGAATGAACCCAGGTCAAGAAGGGTTAAGTGTAGTAAAAGTTTAGATTTTCTAAAGATCAAATCTACACCGATTGATCATGTTTTGATCTCACAGTGGTCGCTTAGTCTCATGAAGAAACAAAATATTCTCCTTTGGATTGGAGATTAAATGCAGATCGTAGATCTTGGTTCTAATCATGTGGTGGTCGTGCAGTCTCATTATAAACTCAAGATTAAAGGAATGATTTAGCGACTCAGCAACATGAAGGATTCAATAATCTAGGTTTAAGGATGAGTCAGGATCAGAGCTAGAGATGAAGGATTGACGACTATGTTTTATATGAGAGATCAAGTATTTTCTCGGCCGTTGATACAAGTACCTGCGCCACCTGTGATCGTTAACATTTAAATATTCAAATATTCAAAAGATTTGATCTCAAAGTTCATGGCAGTGGTGTAGTTTTTCAAGATGCAGACAGAGGGATGGGTCGAGCCGACTTCTCTGATCAAATTTATGGTGATGGGAAAGATATTCAAGACTGTATCTGATCGACCAAGATATTTCTAGGATGCATTAATGAGCAGACTTGACATTTTTAGGTTTTCTGGATTGTTTAAACATATCTATTATAACCCTAATTCTGATAAGTGGATTGACTCTTGAGCTTGTGTACTATAGGAGCATGTATATAAGTAGTCTTAGAAGATTTTAGAGCTTAGAAGGAAATTCTCCAGAAGAAGTAGCTTTTTCTTGTCTATGAAGTAGTTTTTCAGTAGAGGCAAGCTTTCTGTGGCATTTTCTTTGCCCTCAAGTTTTCTTTGTTGGAACTTCTCATTGAATTCCAGATTTTGTACAAGCTTTCTGTGACATTTTATCTGCCCTTAAGCTTTTCCTTATCTGTACTTCTCTTACTGAATATAATATAGTGGCTTATGTTAGAGAAATCTTGGAGTTCATGAGCCTTTCTTTCTTTCAACATCTTTGTGCACTATTGTGTGTGATCTAATTTAGATAATCTTGTAGATTTTGTTCACCCCTGGTTATTTTGTTTAAATCCCGTGCCTATCTCCTGAAGTGAATGTCTTCTTGCAGGTCACAGTCTGTGTCTATTTCTTTGGGAAAGTTATTGTTTGTGAAATCTTTCCTTTCCTTGAATAGCCTCTTTCCATTTTAGACCTCTTTGTGAAATACTTATGCAAGCCTATTCAAAAATATTGTGTTCTATTAGATCTAAGAATCTTCATGCTAGTTTGATCGTTGTGTTATGATTCATGTTACCTTCGGTGTATCACCTAGTAGGAAAATTATCTTTTCAGTCCTTTCCTTTCAAGTATTTCTTCTATCCCTTTTCCTTCCAAGTTTACTTTTATGTTCAAGATCAAATTAGGTGATTATCCAAGAGGAACCAACCTAGAACCCAGAGTCTTCACTTTAGTTAGCAAAGGTCCCACCACCTAGAAGTGATTCCATGTTATACTAGATTTCTAGGCTTAAGCGCTTGGCAGGGTACAAAATTTAGTGTATAATAGATAAAAAAGATTGCTCATCTGATGACTCAAGTTTCATTCATGAACCTGGCTAAAACAGAGGACTTGTCCAAAAGGTACGAGAAAACATTTAATCAGATGATTGGATTCGATAAGAAGTATGAAGAGTTCATGATAAAAAATAATGCACTAGAATAATAAAACAATGAACTGAAACAAAAGCAGACATATGAGCCCCCACAGGCAATGACAATAGACAAAGTGGACGCGTCTACAAAAACTCAGGATGAAACAACAGTATTTGAAGGCCAAACAAGGAAAGATGAGGGAGGACAAAATGCCAATTCTATTCCTATGGTTCTTGCATTCCTGAAGCACTGAGTTGATGTTTTGAAAGAGAAAACCTCATCAGTGCATGAATTGCACAATTCACTCCAAGATGCCAGCATGGTAGCTTCTAAAGCAATGACTTTTCCTGGACCAGAGTAATGGATAGGTTAAACACTGCTATGTTGTATAGTGATGAATTCCCTCCCAAGATTTCAGAAACTACCAAGATGGTAGAAGAGGTAAATGCCTCTTATGCATTCTTTAATGGGAAGGACATGTTGATTAAAAGAAAATTGCAGTTGTTTGGAAAAGAGTGCAATGCACTAATTCCTCATATTTATAATAGTAACAATAAATTGAAAGCACAATTTGTGTGGGAGGAGGATTTTGATGCCATATGGAAGACAAATGATGTAAATTGAAGTTGATATGATCAAGTTCATTGTTGATGTCAAGATGATTGTAGATGTAAGGTGGACAAAATCCATTGCCAGGATAGAACAAGAAAAGGCTTTCAGTTGGTCAACCGACAAGGAGGTGAATAGGTGGGAGGCCATGTTGAAAAAGTAACAAATGTCCTGTGGCTGCAACAACTTCCGATTAGATTGTTGCAAGTTTTGTCATTTCTGTTTTGTTGCAAAGTTGTTGCAAAATATTTTTAATTCTCCCAAGTAGTCTGAAGTTTGTTGCATTGTTATGTATAAAAGGATTACAAGACTACTGGGATAAGAGATAATCATTTTTGAATAATAAAAGATTGTAAGACTCTGGTATTAGACCAAGAAATTATAAAGATATTTGGAGTTTATTTTGAGTGTAATGATCATTTTTATATGAATATAAATACAAATCCACAGGCAGTTTCTGGAAATTTTATAAATGGTTATCTTCGCTTTAGATTTCAAGTTTTGTTAAATTGAATAGTTAAGGATTGTTTAGTTTATCTATTTGTAACGCAGGTTGTGAGATTATTTTAGGGTTTCTCTTAAGGAGAGAATTAATTTCCTTATAATAGTTTCAACAAGATTTGAAGTTCTTTACAAATATGATGATCATATCTATCATATAAATGTAGGATGATATATATAAGGTATATTTTATCCGCTGCTCAGATATGCAGGTGTTTTTGAGTTTACATTATTGTTAAGGGTTTTGAATGTTTAGAGTGACTCCATACCCTAAGATAAGGCACTCCAATATTTTATCCATTTGAGTGGGTGACTATCATCATTTAATCAAACATTGTGGTAACATGATTATGTTTTATTTTATCAAATAAATAAGCTACAAAACACGGGTTTTGTAATTTCCACTGTAAATATGTTTGAATGATACTCTGAATGAGTCATTAAAGTAGAAAAGAGGTAAACCTGTCTGAGTACGTGGAACTCAAAGTGAAGAGGGTATAAATACCTTGTTACTGTTATTATTTTTCTTGCTCGATCAGTGTGTGAGCAGATAATAGAGTGGGCTTGTTTACAAGTGATGTATGTCAGCAAGAAAAAGAACCAACAAGGCTTTCAGATATTGGTTATCTTGTACAATTTCTTCATGGCCTCTGAAAAGAATTGTTTGTTTATATTTTATTATTGTTGAATTGAATGTTTTGCAAAATCTTAGACTTTAAAATAGGGTATAGATATCCATAAAAAAGTAATTGACAGTTTTCCTCTGATGTGGTTGTGACAACCCCGATAGAAGTGTGCAAATGTTGGTAGATACATATGTTAGAATCCAAGTCCTTTTAAACTGTTAGAATCCAATCACCTTGGTGTCTTTTTGACATTTTTTGTTTATAATACTGATCTTCCATTAGATGCTACACCGAAGGAATGCATTCAGGCAACGACAAGGTTAGTCATTTTTAGTTCTTTAGCATCTTATGCATACTTTTGAAAATAGGTTGCTTAAGGAAGATTGAAATAAGTGTTGGTTAAATCACTTGTTGTATATCCTATGCATAAGGTGAAAGAGATGATAATGTTGTCTCATTTAATATAGATTAAAATGACTAATATATTTAAACTCTTTGAGAGTGAAACTTACAACTGATTGGATTTGGATGGCTCCTTGGGTAGAATCTAATGCAAATCAAGGTTGGAGTGTCCAATTAAGGACTAAAATATCTTGCAGCTAAATATAAAACACAAATACAACGCATAGTGGAAATAACATAACTTATATAATAAACTGAATTTATATTGATTAAAATGAGGATACCTTCATGAACTTGATACATGCTAGGTATGTTAGCTGTTTGATTAAATGATAGATCTTGAAGATCTCAATATCAATTTGTCTTCTCCCATTAGTCTTTTGTCCACTCCCAATCTACCTTTCTCTATCTCTCTCTTTGTCCACCCAAATTAAATTATGTTTCTCTTTATATAAAAAACAATCAGTGAGGACGATGATTATGACAATTCAAGTTACTCTAGTTGGAACACAATCCACTCATTAAGTAAGAAATCATTAAACACTTTTATGATTTTTTCTATGTGCTAAACAACCTCAGATTCAAAAAGAAAATACATTATCTCCCCAAAAATATTTAGATCTCAAGTCCAATATTTTTCTTTTATAAATTTGAATGCTTTTTGGAATTAAGTTTTGACTTTGTTTTTAATTTTGTCATTTTTAAATTTTCACATAAACCTGTCAAAATAAAATTCCAATTTAATAATTTTTCTATATTCACAAAAAATCAAATATAAATATGAAAATTTCAAAGATTTGACTTTTAGTAATTTATTAATATTTTGGATCATATTTGGTGATCTATAATTAGGATGAAAGAAAATTCAAAATATTGTAAGATGCAATTTACCATTAATTTTATTTTACGATTTTTTAATAGAGAGATGATTAAGAAAATGAAACAGTGAGTTTGACTTAAATTTTAATTGATTTTTCTTTACTTTTACAGCTGCAATTTTTTTTTTCAAAATTGATACCTCTCAATTTTCTCTTTGCTTTACTTTTACAACTGCAATTTTTTTTTTAAAAATTGATACTTCTCAATTTTCTTTATATATATATATATATTAAAATATAAGTATGCAAGTTAAAATACTAACACATTACTTTACCAAGCAAATTAGTTTTCACAGCATTTAGTTAAAAAGGGATAACCCTACAAAGTAGCTGAAAAAGAAAGAGAAATAAAACGTCTAGAGCTTTTGGATTTCCATTTACACTTTCTAACCACAAAGAAAAGCAGACAGAATACGACAAACTGTCTGGAAAGCGAACGACGCCATATATAATTAATTGCGTGCCCATATTTTTAATGTGCATATTTTTTAATCTCGTTTTCAAGGGTTTCGTGGCTTAGATACATGCGGAAGGTGAGGTGGGTCAGACATAGTTAACAAAGGGCGAGGGTTTATAAATTCAGACCCTCGTCGATTAGTTTATTTTAGCGGAAGCACACGCTGGTCATGGCGACGGCAACAATGGTAGAATCGGCGCCGATATCCTGCCTTTAGCGGTACTATTTCAGCCCCCAGTTATGCGAAATGTCATAAACCCTAACTCTAGTTACAGTTTCGAAATCTTTTCTCTCTAGGTTTCGGTTATACGTTGTGGCAATTATCTGGTTAGGGTTTAGAAGATTTTTTTATGCCAGGATTTGCGTTATATGCTTTGGCAATTGGAAGAATTGAGAGCTTAATTGATTACAATATTCCAATTTCTTTGTGTTGCTCTGCATATCTGTCTTGAAAAATGTTCGAGGTATTTCAGTCAAGACTATGCGTTTATTTATTTTTAGTATGTTGAAATTCATTTTCTTTGAATTGACAATCTTTAGCTTGCTTGCTACGATCTAGGTTGTAAATTCAGAAGGGACTTGCACTTAACCTCTACTTATTCATGCTCAGTGATCGACGTTGTATTTTGCTTTAGTTCACTGATTTATGATGTCTCCCAGGATTTGAACCTTTACTCTGTTATGAAATCCAATGTAAATCTGTCTCGGAGCTAATATCATTCAATGCAATGAATTTTTTAATTTTTGGATCAATTGGCTCAGCCGATGTTTTCTTTTTATTTGGTGAATTTGTGCTGATTGAAAAATTCACTTGGTACTTGCACGTGATGTAGTTGAAACTAAACATTTAAATGTGTTGTTTTACTCAACACATAATCAAGAATTCTGGAATTCCAGAATTTGTCCAATTACGAAATCTCCAATACATTTGTCACTGAGTGTATCACTCAAATTGCAACAATTTATCATGTTATGTCAAATTTGAAACTGGGTTTCATTATGAGATCCTCAATGCTGTTACAACTTGATTTTATTCCATTTGATGCAAAACCTTCTATTTATATTTGATAAATTTAGCCCCCAAGTATTTAGTTTGTATAACATTATTGGTTTGTGGATAGTTTGGGTTTTCTTTCAATGTTGTACTATATAAAAATCGGTACAGTGGTTCTGGAGTTAACTTCATAAACAGGGGTCTTGAATATCATTTTTAAGTGGTGGATGGTTTGAAATCAGTCCAGGCAAAATTCAAGTTAGCAGAAGGTTTGGAGGAAGATTATTGGTGCCTTCTAAGATATAAAACACATGCAATTTTTTGGAGAAGATTATAGATGCCTTATCGCGAGACTGATGGATCCTCTAGAGAATAGAATTATCCAGTATAGTCTAGTAGAATAGTATTGTTTTTAATCTATTAATCTATTTTTCTATACTAGAATAGCTAGCAGAGTAGTTCTACTTTCTCATGAGAGAAGTGTAATATCCACATCTCCCTGGTTGAAGGGACATTAAGGGAGCGGACTCTATGGCAAAATGCATAAAGGCATGCACCTAATGGGCAGCAACTGGCATGTGCAAGGGAATATCTGGGGAGATAGAGCATGGCCACTTTGAAACATGAAGCATGACTCCCTGGGGCTCTCAGAGGGGGATGGATGGGCCCGGAAGGTCAACCTGCCATAGTTGAACACCAGTGCTTGTGTTTTTGGCCAAGAGAGTATATTAAATATTTTCCAACTTATCTTGGCGGGCATAGCGGGGTGGGTGCCCCCCACACACAGAGGGATGGCTAAATTTGAATTCAAGCCCACCCCAGATGAGAGCGTTATAGATATATCGTATAACACACATGTGGTGCTGTGAAAAAATATGAAGAAAGATTTACATTAAGTTCAATGAATTGCGGACATCTGTAGGAGCACTATACAGACCCAAAGCCTTGTCAAGGTTGTGCTGTAATAAATAAGGGTTATGTGTGAGTTCGATGTATGTCTATAGATCTTGAGAATTTGTTGAAACTTACCCTGCACTGCACAAAGATATTACCATAAACTCACCAGAGTTTACGAAGTAAGATAGTGCCAAAGTTCATTCATAATGTCACCCTAGACTTGCCAAGCAAACTCGTTAATGGGCAGGGATGATTTAACTTTTGAGGAATGTATATTTGGCACGTCAAATATAGGATGAAATTACAGATTGATTGGATAGTTCTTTGTAGCGTGTTTAAGTTGATATGTTAAGAGGGGAATTGTCATCTGAATTTGGTGTCATCTGAATTTGGTTTCATAGGGTATGCTTAAAAATGGAATTCATTGTCTGGATGTTGCCCTGGATAGAGATTGATGTGGAACAAGAGCATGAATGAGCACCAAGTACAAACCAAAAACAAACTCATCCAAAGGCCTTCATCAAATAAAAATAGAATTGTTTTATTTCTCATTAACTTTCATGGAACTTTATTTTGTACAAGATTAGAAACTTCTTTGCATGCAAGTGCATCTGGATTTATTCTTTCCTAATATTAGTCATAAGTTCTAGCTCTTCATGCATTTGCAGCAAATGTTTACTAATTAATGCATGTGTATAATCATCAATTTATTCTATGCATCAGTGCATGTGTTTAATTTGAATAAATTTTGCTGTATGTACAGAAAAAAGGCCAGACATAGGGCCACTGAAGGGGCAAAAATGTATTTCACATTTTGAGAGTTTCTCTGGGCAAAAGAAGTCCTGAAGAAAGGTATTGTGCATTTACATAATCTTATAAATTGGCTGGAAGCCTAAAATATTTTACTGTTTTTTGGAAGGAAGCACATGCATATTTTGTGTGATGAATGAATAGGTTCATCAGAAGGGTAATCAGAGCACTAGTTTTATACGATGAACTATTCTTCCTTGAAGAGATAGTTTTCTTTGGAGAAAATGCCATCTGCACAATACTTCCAGACTCTGAAAACTGCTTTTGAAGCCACTCGGCAAAGAACATTGCATAATCTAGAACTTGAGAAATCTGCATGTGGTTGGCTCAAAAGAGGGAATCTGCTATCATTGGATGTTCCTGTTCTGTATTCTTCTTGTGTGGATAGTTTTCCGTCCATTGTGGGATTGCGCAATCTATGCCGATCAAGGCAATCAAATACGTGTGTCGATCAAACAATTGATCAAGGAAAGGCTATCACTATTTCAGAAGCTCTCTCTCGGATGTTTGCAATACCATCTGTCTCTGGTCCATCATTGCAAGCTTGTGAATATCATGCCAATGTTTTTCTTGTTGGTAAGAGTCCTATATCATCGTCAAAGTATTGTTCGAAAACAATTTCAGCAGGAAAGCTTTTGGGGAGAGTGAAGGGTTATAATAGTATCAGCACAGTTTCAGATGTGGGAATTGCGCGTCTTAAAGGATTTCTTCATTTCCAGAGGCATAATGAGAATGTCAACTTTAACAGGGGTCTACAAATAGCTTCCTTTCATAGTGTGGGAGGGAAAGGTAACTCTGGTGGAAATGGAGGTAAATCAGATAACCGAGGACCATCTGAAGTGAACCTGATCTCTGGTCTACTTGATTTTCACGTTTTCCGAACAGGAAGCTGGTTTCACTGGATTTGGACACCCAGGGTAAAAGATTTTCACAGCTCTAGTGCTTTCTTTAACACAGCTCGAGTAGTTCAGGATGTGTCTTTCAACAGTTCTGCTAAGGATGATAATCCAGAAGATTTGTCTAGCACTTCAGACCAGTATGTTGATTCTTACTTAGTTTGATCTTTCAGTTTTTTGTTTTGCATGATTGGATTGGATGGGCAATCATTGTTTTCATTCTCTCTATCATTATTGAACGAGGAACATAAATTGTTTATTATTACAGTAGGGATAGCCAATAACTACTAATTAGTGGTGTGTAGATGCTTCTACTTTTTTGCAAGTGGTGTGACCATGGGGATGTTTGGAAAATATGATTTACATTTACAAATTTGATGCCTGGAATATGCTTAACACAACTAAGTGCTGCTGACAAATGGTTGATTTATATATCTATTTCAAGAATAGGCTTAAAAGTTACTGATTTAACCGAGATCGACAACCATCAGAGAGCTTATATCCTCTTACATTTTTTACAACAACCAGATTTTGGACATTAGCTCCAGATGCAGTACTAGGGCCAATTATATTTTTTTGTAACTGAAAATATCCACAGGACTGGCACCCCAAAGATGTAAAAGGTCCAGTTACCAGACAATTTTTTTTTGACCTTCACCAACTTGTATAAAATGTTTCGAAAGGCAGGAACATCACCTTTGCAATGATAATCTCAAACTGATGACTCAGTAAGTATACAGATTCTTCCTGAAACTAAATGAGATCATATTTTAGTATTTTACTTAATATTAGCGCTTGAGATGACTACTGTACTGAAGATTTATTTTCTTGCTCCTTGTAGTTTGATACTGCCAAATTTCCTTCAAAGATGACTGTAGCGCCTCTCATTTCTGTTGATGTTTGTAGCTTCGATCAGATAAAATGAATGAGATATTAATATTATGAGAATAGATTAACTTATGCTTATCAATGTATATGATAATAATAATAGATATTATTATTAGTGTAAGTACATACAATCATAATTGAGAAAATTAATCTATTATCATATTATTAATAAAAATCAATTATTAAAATGGATTTGATCGAAT
>MU225973.1:232432-280112 GCA_018584345.1 Thuja plicata | reverse complement strand
TGGCATTATAGAGTCATGTCTCGTCAAAGAGACATGTCTCTATAATGACATGTCTCACATATATATATAGTTATTGGTTGTAAAGAGACAAGCATATACAATGAATAATGCAAGTCTAATTTATCCAATCAGCATAATATTAAGATTAATATATTTATATATATATATCTGTTATTATATATATATATATATATATATTAAGATTATATAAGAAAATTTAAAGGACATAAATCTGATCCAAAATTTAACAATTTCTTCACCAGTTCATCAATTTCTATTCCTTCCATATCGTCTTTCAGCTGTTTAAGAAACTAGTGTTTCACCTTTCTTAGGTTTATTCCATTACCTTCTTAATATTGGCTTTGATATCATTGCTTGTTTCCATACGAGAAGTTTTGACTCCTAGAATTAATATCAGAAAACTCTTTCATATCAGCTTCCAAAAGAATTTTTGTTGTCCTAAGAATTAAAGGCCCAATTCCAATCTTATAACCAGTTAGTTAGCCACCAACTTAAACCCCATGAAATGGAAATAACCCCAAGCTCAAACCTTCACCAATTCCTCAATTTCTATTCCTTCCATATTTTCTTTCAGCTGTTTAAGAAACTAGTGTCTCTCCTTTCTTATGCTTCTTTCTATACTAGAAGTTTATTACTCCTAGAATTAGAAAACTCTTTTATATCAGCTTCTAAAAGGATTTTTGTTGTCCTAAGAATTAAAGGCCCAATTCCAATCTTACAACCAGTTAGCCACCAACTTAAACCCCATGAAATGGAAATAACCCCAAGCTTAAACTGCCTGTGCAGAAGTAATGTAATAGCAGCCAGTTAGCTAAAATAAAATGCCAGAGCCATGTGATGTTTGGATTCAACTGCCTAGTTTTTGAGTTGGTCTGATTGACCCATATTTCATGAGTAGTGGCTCAGAAGAACCATCTCTCATGAGCATGAATGGTCCACTTAATACTCATTTCATTTAGGTGAAGCACACAAGGATGAAGCATTGGGACTTCTTGGGAGGTCACTCATCCAAGTACTACTCAGTACTCCGATTCAAGTTTTCTTAACCATGGAATTTCCCTCAAGATCAAGTCCTCATAGCTTGCTGCATTTGAAAAATCTGAAAGGAAGTGTTTTTTTGTGCAATTTGTTAAACTATGCATTGTTTTAAGATTCAACTGCGTAGGTTGAGTCAATTTCATTGATTTGTATTGATTTGCAAGAAACCCCCATGTCCATCACTTAGATGCAATGGTGCTAAGTAGACCATTCTTGCTCATAAGAGATGGGTTCATTTCAACCACTACTCATGCAATATGGGTCAATGAGATTGACTAAAAACTATGTACTTGAATCTTGATAAAACATCACATAATTTCACACAATGGAAAACACCACCAATTTCATCTTAAGGTCCATCTTTTATCACAGCTGTTATTTGAAGCTCAACCATTTTATCAACAACTTGAAACTTGCAGTACACTCATCCACCAATTTACTTTTTTGAAATGCTGCATGTAAAATAACTCACTGCCTGCATTACGTTGTTCTCCATCATTATTATGCACTTAAATCTTGATAAAACATCACATAATTTCACACAATGGAAACCACCACCTATTCGATAAAATGGCTGAGCTTCAAACAACAGCTGTGATAAAAGATGGGCCTTAAGATGAAGCCCATCAACAACTTGAAACTTGCAGTACACTCATCCACCAATTTATTTTTTTGAAATGCTGCATGTAAAATAACGCATTGTCTGCGTTATGTTGTTCTCCATCATTATTATGCACTTGAATCTTGATAAAACATCACATAATTTCACACAATGGAAAACACCACCTATTTGATAAAATGGTTGAGCTTCAAACAACAGCTGTGATAAAAGATGGGCCTTAAGATGAAGACCATTAACAACTTGAAACTTGGAGTACACTCATCCACCAATTTATTTTTTTGAAATGCTGCATGTAAATTAACTCACTGCCTGCATTATGTTGTTCTCCGTCATTACTATGCACTTGAATCTTGATAAAACATCACATAATTTCACAATGGAAACCACCACCTATTTGATAAAATGGCTGAGCTTTAAACAACAGCTGTGATAAATGATGGGCCTTAAGATGAAGCCCATCAACAACTTGAAACTTGCAGCACACTCATCAACCAATTTATTTTTTTGAAATGCTGCATGTAAAATAACACACCGCCTGCATTACGTTGTTCTCCATCATTATTTGTAATGCTCACAAAGGTTAAAATTAATATTAACAATTATTGCCAGTATTTCTTTCAGTGACTCAGATGACTACTGTTGATCAAACAACATTGTTCCTGGGCAACATGAAGGTTCACATCTAGGTAGCAAAGCCAGCAAATGTTACAATTGCATCATGTGCATGTAGATTTACCTCTGTATCTGGCATTGACTGCCAGTCTTATTTTTATTTTTATATTTTGAATATCCTCTACTCATTCCTGAATCTTCTTTTTTTGGTTATCTGTCCTTTTTTTTGCAGAATCTTGATTACTCTATTCTTGGGTGCTTTCCTTTTGACGAATCTTTTGTTTTAGATATGTATGAAACCCAAATTGGTTTAGATTTTCACGTGAGAGTTGTGTTGACGGTTCATTCTGAACCTCCCACCTAAAATGATCAACTTCATCTATAAGTCATTTGAGTGTTCAAAAGACTTGATTGTCATCTGAACTTGTGTTTGTTCAAGATCACTGTAAGCGCTAATGGTCTCAATCTGACTCTAGCCCAACCTGTGTTTGTTGAAGAGCACTGTTGGCTCTGATTGTTTGGATCTGATTCTGGTCCATCACTCTGCCTCACCATAGTTCAAAATGTCATTCCTATTTATTTTGGGAAGCTTCCCACCTTCAAGTACACGATAGTTACCAATTCTATAGATGCTGTTGATTTGACTGAAAGAACACATCCTGTTTCCCATGAGAATTGTTTAACGTTTTGTAGAGTTTGGGGTGTGCCACCAAAGTTACCCGATGCTTAATGTTTTATAGGTGGGGATGGAAATGCTCCCCATCTGTCTTGTGAATGTGGGCAAGATAGGCTAGCTGAGATGACTGGAGGACACTTATTTTTATGAGGGATTTCTGGTCAACATCCAGGTGATTTCTTCCAAATGCCCCATGATGGTGGATGCTCAAGTTTCCTTTGTTTTGTCAGGAGACATTTGAATGCCTTACCGTCATAATTTGAAAAAGGGTTTTATAGTTTCCTTTATTCACAATGCACAAAGTACACTGCTACGTTATTGAAGCCATAAATATAATTATTTCAACCCTGCCACAATTTTGCATTAAGCATTATTAGGGGCAGCAGGCCAGAGTATGTTGGCAATGTTACGACTATAGGTTTATTAGGGGCAGCAGGCCAGAGTCTCTGAGCTGATGAAACACTTATTGTGGAACACATTAGTAGAAAATAGCACGGGTTACCTAAATTTACTTCATTACTTCTTTTTGCGTGCTTCATGATTTAGATTAATGCATCATTGATTTATTTTCTAGCATCTCAAAGAAAATTTAACATCATGACATACATGATCAACTCTTGTGACATCTAGTTTGTGTAATGTATCTTCAAATTACATGTTGCAATATGATTTCGTATTTTAGTCAAATGAATAGATTACTTTTAGTTTTTTAGGAATTATGATTTTGTTCAGTATCATAATGGGTACTAAGCTCAGCAGTACACATTTAACTTCTGTGACCTTTATTTGTGTACTTTATCTGCAAATAATGTTACATTGTTATTGCTGATTCTATTTAATTTTTCATAAATGACTGAAATTATGATTTTTTTTCATAATTTTGAATAAGCATTTTCTCCATTTAAGTTCATGTCCTAGTTTTTTCTTT
This sequence comes from Thuja plicata, assembly GCA_018584345.1. Taxonomy (NCBI): domain Eukaryota; kingdom Viridiplantae; phylum Streptophyta; class Pinopsida; order Cupressales; family Cupressaceae; genus Thuja; species Thuja plicata. Next base: position 276,215 of record MU225973.1, on the reverse strand, counting down.
GAAATTTTGGGGGTTTCTAGTCCATCAACATATATGAAATATTGTGATTTGCATGTCCTCAACATAAACTTGTAAAACTCAGATCTTGCCATCTCTTTCCGCAAGATCTAATGAGAAATAATTATTGATTATGAGAATCTGCCGAAGTTTTGAAGTTCTTGGATTTGATTTCCAGATTGTGATTTCTGCTTAGCTATCACTATTCGAAGTATGGTATCTCCTTAAAGAAAACATACCTTAAAATTAAACTAGAAAACATGATATTTAAGTTTTGGCGTCAACATAAAATAAAAATGAAATTAAAATCTTAACAAAAATAAACCAACCTAACATATTATCTAGTATTAATGTAGCATTGAGCTACTCAGGATTCTATGTAATATGACTAAAATTAATAACAATAAAAGCTACCTATATCATACGGGTGTGCTTCATATAGCTAGATACATCAAGATGGCTTTAGAGTGGCTTTATCCAAAGGATTATTCTCTTGCAAATACAGTAAAGAACTAAGAGTTGGCATTTGAGGGAAGCATCCCTCTATATGATGCATTGCTTTACCTTTGAGATGTTATCTTTATACGTTGAGATATGCTTTATTTAGATGTGTTTAATTTTTAGTGCCGTACTTTGGAGATATCACGTTAACAATGACAGAGCTACAGCTCCCTTTCATGATCATTTTGCTCTTTGAATACCCTGATTCTTTTTCCAGCATATGAATAAGTTATCATTTAAATTGTTGCCTTTTTGTGAAGCATAAAGGTGAATAGACCTTTTCCATATTTCGCATGCAATTAAAGTTTAAACATAGCTACATAAACTCATTTGTTTTGGGTTTGCTGCCCTGAAGAACTGCTAATCAGAATGGTTCGCTCTTTGAATCTCTAACATCAACCAGTCGTTTCTAGAAGTTTCGACATAATTTTCACTGACATACCTACTTTGAAATTAAACTAAAAATATAATATATAATTTCTAGCTTTAGCATAAAATTAAAATAGACTTAAAAAGTTAAAACCTTAACAAAATAAAATAACCCGACATCTAATCTACTATTAATGGAGCATTGAGCTATTCAAGGATTGTCTGTTATAATACAACTAAAATTAATAACAATAAAAGATAACTATATCATACAGGTGGACAGGTTTTTTCATATATGAAGTGTTCTCCTTTTCTCATATAGATGTTTCAGTGAGTGGTTTATGATATACAGTCTATACAAGTTGGCCAAAGTGAAAGTGATATTAAGATTATGTAGGTTATTTGTCTGAGAGTGTGATCACAGATGATTTATTATAGTAGGTAGAATGGTGCAATATATGCTTGCAGTGAAATAGACATTGGTTTTTGCATTTTCTAAATTTTAGAACTTTTTGGTTTATTATTGTGTGACAATGCCATTCTCAACTCTGTAGCATGATTTTTGTTTGACAAATCAATCAGAATACCATCTGAAGTGTAGTATTATTTCCAAGGTTTTGGAAAATGTTAATATATCGACAGAGATAAACCCCATACAATTGAACCTGAAATGGGCAGTTTGAAAAAATATCTTGACAATGTGCAGAAGTTGTTTTTCAAGCTGAATGATACTGTTGTGCTCAGAAAGAATTTTGGACAAGCGACAACCTGAGAGTCTAGTCAGAACCTTGCTTTTTTTCCTGACTAATTCATTTGTCTTATTATTGGTTACGAAGTTTAATTTAGAATTTAGAATTTAGAATTGATCATATGGTAAGCTATATGTTAAATGTCTCTGTGTTACATAATATTTTTCTAATTTCATATGGATTCATCTGATTAATTGGAATGGACATGATGATCCTCTGTCGAAATTTTGATTGACATTTTGACAATTGAGGATCCAACCAAATGCAGTCTATAAAGGTTTTCTCTGTATTCTTTATAATTGAATCTTGAGTTGAATATTTGTCTGTCAGCTATGTAAATTTGTTTGGTTTAACCATGTAAAACTATCTGTATTTTTTTTTCGTTCATGTATTCATGTGAGTATGTTTCCTTTTCATCTTTTACTTGTGTCATTTGGTAGCTTTTCATCTTTTTCTTGTGTCGTTTGGTAGAGTTGATTATTTTACAAAACAGTTTAAAGCTCTTTCCCTATACGTGACACTTTTTGAGCTGTAGGTCTCTTGGCATATCATAAAATGTTGCTTACATAATTCTTTAATTCTTTTGGGTCTGTAGGGATCTTCTTGGTGACAGAGTATTGAAACTGCAATCAGGAGCATGTTACCTCCCACATCCTGATAAGGAGAAAACAGGTGGTGAAGATGCTCACTTTATATGTACAGCTGAACAGGCTATTGGTGTTGCTGATGGTGTGGGAGGATGGGCCGAGATGGGTGTTAATGCAGGTATCTATGCCCGTGAACTAATGGCTCATTCTGTAGCTGCAATCCAAGAGGAACCTCGAGGTTCTATTGATCTTTCAAGGGTCTTGGAGAAAGCTTATGTAAGTACAAAATCCAAGGGATCATCAACAGCTTGTATGTTAGCCCTTTCTGATCAGGTAACTTTTAACTTATGGAAATATGCTTCTGTCCCTTATTATCTTCTGATGACTGCACTAGGTGTTGATGTTTTCAATTTTATCTGCAAGTAACTACATCAAATGATTTAAATCCTGTTCATCTTTTTTATGCATGTAGTTAAAATTGATGTAAATGTCATGTTTTGTATAGGGTCTTCATGCTGTCAATTTGGGGGATAGTGGATTTTTAGTAGTGAGGGATGGATGTACAATCTTCAGATCTCCTGTCCAGCAACATAACTTCAATTTTACATTTCAACTTGAAAGTGGAGGTGGTAGTGACCTCCCAAGCTCTGCACAGGTGAAGCAAAGTCATTAATAATATTTTTAATTGTGTTCTGTTCCTAACATTTGACTGTATATGATATCTTATTTTGATATTTTAATATGTTTGAGATATACAGATGTTCACCCTTCAAGTTGCTCCAGGAGATGTTATTATAGCTGGTACAGATGGGCTTTTTGATAATCTATACAATAGTGAAGTAACTGCTGTGGTAGTTCATGCTGTAAGAGCTGGTCTGGGGCCACAGATTACTGCTCAAAAAATTGCTGCACTTGCAAGGCAGCGTGCACAAGATAAACACAGACAAACTCCTTTTTCTACTGCTGCCCAAGATGCAGGTTTTAGATATTATGGTGGAAAACTGGATGATATTACTGTTGTTGTATCATATGTTGCAAGCTCCAATTCTAACTCAGAAGAGTAGAAGATTCCTTGGATGGTTCATCTTACAGTCTATTGCCAAGGCTTGAGAAGATATTTACCTCTCTAAATGTTTATCCTGTGTTCTGCAAATAGTGTAAATTGTGTTATTGCTAATATAACTATTGCTCAAGTACTGAGTAATTTGCCTAGAGCACAATCCATCAAGTGGTGGGAATGATCAAGAAAAGGGAAGAATATTTCTTTAATCCCAAGCCATTGAAGGTTAACCTGATTGATTGCATTGCTGTATAGTTCCAGTAATGGCTATTCATATCAAAATGGTTAATTTTTGCACTTGTAAAGCATTTACTGTCACATTCTCATTGGAGGGTAAAAGGCAGGTTTTGTTGGCGTAGAACTGTTTTTGGTATGTTCTAGGAATGTATCTAAGCAGAAGTAGTTGGAAACTTGGAAGTAACTGCAAAACATGTACTGTACTATATTGGACACTACTAGCAATATCATTCATGGCAGCTATTTAGAAAGAGGATTTTGTACACAACAATCCTTGAAGAAATTTTTTTGCTTGCCTTGGCAAACAATTAGTAAAATTATAACTATTGAGAAACCTGGTGGATTTGGACTTTTTTGATAAATTAGATCTTTGAGTTTCAATAACGTCAAATTTTATTTCCTTTTCTGTTTGGGGGGATTCATTTCGATAACGTCAAATTTATATCCTCTAAAGTTGGGAGGATTCATAACCTCTTCACCAAGGTTGATTGTCATGTATTATCAAATTCTCTTAACGTATTATCAATTATGCTATGTTGACTTGTGCTAGATTCTTACAAGATGGCGAGCAGTTTCTCAGTATAATTTTACAATGCTATGTTCACCTTGACTTCCTGAAATCTCTGGAGTGCGTGAGTCTGGCAACTGATGGTCAGTAGATTGGTGCATATGATCATGTGATGGTGACATGGCCGCAATGCTTTTTATTTTATTTTAATGAAGTGGGAATTCTGTCGGTTGTGTCTTTTAAGGGATTTGTTGGTCTAACAGACATTTGCACCAAGTGTTATCGTTCTCCATCATATTATAACACCTACCTTGAAAATAATTTTCAAGTACTGAATACTTTTTGTGGGCTTTTAGTAATCAGTTATACACATTGGCAATTTGGTGTCAGTTGCTGCTGCTACGTGTAATCTGGATTTAAATTCAGCTCCTTGGGTTGCATTGGTCAATTGCCATTTGTTCAGGCCATTGGAGCTAGTTTTCATCTTTGTTGGTGTGGATGTGTGTTAAGTGGTACACCTTTGGTTATACCTTTCTGTGAGTTCTTAGGTGTGTGGACATGTGTCCGATGAGGTGGTATGGAAAGTTTGCATGGGATTTCTTATGTTTGTCATTCCTTTTTCACAGGAGCGTTGGATTTGAAATCTCATTTTTATCTGGTTGATATGCTTCTCATATTCATTTTTCGTGTGCTGTAGTTATCCCGTGTTTTTTGAATTACAAAATGTATTGTCATTTCATTTCCATGAAACATTGGGTCAAAACAAGTATTGCAGCAAGTTTGCATTATTTTGGAGTTTTGGTGCTTTGGAGGTTTTTGGATCCGAAGTGTGCCTCAATCCTAGTTTATTGCTACCATTGTTTTGATTTCTTTAATGACTTTTGGGGGCTACGAATCTTGAACTGGGTTTATACACATTTGTATGCAACTTCAGGTCCATTCACATATGGGTGTTCGGCTATGAATTTAAGGTTGCCAGGTACTCACATTTTCAGGGCTTTGCTCTCCCGCTTGGTGACACGAGATCTTGCCAATTGTCACTGTTTTGTGAGGGTTTTCATTGCCTTTTAATTTGTTTTAATGGGACTAATGATTATTTAATTTTACCAATGTTTTGTATCGAGAAGTCCTTTGTAGCAGACTTCCTAGTTTCTATCTTGTAAGTGTTCTAAAGCTTTATTGAGTCGGAGTGCTTTTTAAATTGGGTTACATTTTCGGCTTTACATCCCTAGGTCGCTTTATCTTTTAGAATAGTGTTCTAGTGGCGGCCACGGTGGACAGGTGGACTTACGGTCAACTGATTGAGTGCAACATTGTTTGACCAAAGAATTAAACCCCATGCAGCAGTATGATGAAAAAATTAATTTGAGATCTATGGTCAGGGGAAAGGCTAAAGTTTTAATTGCACAGTTGAGGACTGGCTTTCATCATCTGAGATGTGAAAGTGGTAGATGAAAGGTGTTCAATGAAGAATGGGAAGAAAGGTCTTGCATTTACTGCAGCGAGGGGGCGGTGGAAACGGAATGACATTTCATCAGTGTGCGGCGTATGAAGATTTTCAGTAAGTTTGAAACGCTTAAAGTTAAACAGTCTGAATGAGTTTTTGAAGAGGCAAGGCTTCACAAAACAGCTAGTTTTTTACTCGAGATTCATAACAGAAGAGCCAACATGAAAAACAATTTGAAAACTAATTAATTTGGTGTATCCTGGTCTTGTAGACCACTGGGTCTCATGAACGTTATTAAAATATTTTAATTCATTCATTCACCATGTCTCATATTGATGCGTCAACTAGGTGGGTGGTTAGGAATCAATTTGTGTCCCTGGGGTTGTGCAGTTGAGTTAAAAGTCTCAAAGATTTTGTAGGTGCTGAGTTCTATTTTGTTATATATGCATTCGGTGCTACTTTTGTAAATTCTATAAGATATAAACCATTGTGATACTTTTTAGGATCTGGGTGTCAAAATGAAATCAAAGTTTGCCGAAGGTATTGAATTCCTTGACGGAGTGCTAGATCTTGCCACATTGCAGTCTTGGAGGGAAAGCTATGTAAAACGGTGTTGAATGGGGTTGGGCAGGATTTCGGATCTGAAATTATTTAAAATTCAGTTTAATGTTGATTTCACACCGTGCTTTTGTTTCACAATAGATTTTGTTTCACAATATTGTAGATTTAATTGTGAACGAGCTTTTCAAGGGTTATGATATATATTTTGTGCTCGTGGGACAGTGAAATCAAAACAATGCGGTGGTCATCTAACTTTAAATTGACGATCAAGGTAAATGTTCGATGTTTTCTGTAAAATGCGGAGTGGTGGACTAATCCTAGACGATATCTAGCAAGGGCAATAAAGTAGGATTTTTACCAACAACGGGTATTACTCGAGTGAAACGACTACGTAACATCTTAAACATTGTAGTAAAGAGGATTAGGCTTTGCAAATCCACATATAACTCTACACGCTAAGACGGAAAACAGATGACATTGCATTAATGACGACAAAAAAGTAAATTAAAAATCTTACACATTCATCGACAAAATTACATATTTGCATTACTTTGAGAGCATACTCCATGTAAATGTTTAGAAGAGCAACACTGTAATCAACAAATGGTGATCAAAAGAACTTGCCAAACTATAAAAAGCATATCTACATTCATGGAGACATCCACATGATGAAAGGTTCCACTTATTCACGTGTGGTGATTATGGAAGTAATGTGGCATTGGCACAATTAAAATTAGACATATATTAAATGAAAACTAGACATACATAAAATATTATTATATACATATGATAATACATTAAAAGCTGCCAGGATGAGTGGATTTGATGTTATTTCGTAATCTTTTAATGCAAATTCTGACACTCCCTCTTTTATTTTGGCTCTTATTTGCTGCGAAGGGTTTGTTTATTCAGAGCGGCGACCACTCAAACAAATTGGCCATTCTCCGTTGGCAAATATAAGTTGCAGAGGGACGAACGACGAAGGATTCCGAAGGGCATTAAAACAGTGAAAAGGTGAAGGAGTTTGAAGCAAGCGAGTATTTTTCCATCCTCTTATGCTTAGTAGGTAGGCTAAAAGAGTTAAACTTTTAGGGTTTCATTCATGGGATTGGAGGTGCTTGAATTCATTCAATATTGATAATGGAGTCCCCCATTTTATTCAAGGTTGAGAGATCCAAAAGACAAGTAGCTTTTCTAGGGGTTGTGACTGAACAAAGGATACAAGAAATTCTGATAAACTTGCATATCATGCTGGTTAAAATCATTTTGAGTATTCTGGGGAGGGATTTTATCATAGCTGATCAGAAGTATAGGGTCAACGCTGAGATCTTAGCAGTGTTTCTAGCCATCCTATTGCATGTGGGTTTGAATAAAATAACTATATAAAAACTTGGTCGTGAGGTGTTTCATAGGGATTTCTTGATAAATATGACCAGAATTCTCAGAAACATTGATGAGAACCTCATGATTCTGAGACGAAAAGATTATTACAACAATCATAAATTGTCATCCTCCTAAACGATCTCCAATTTTGGATATCGGAGATCATAGAGAATTTAGAAGTAGGAGATTTGGCATAAGAAACAAGATTGACTTCTTGATGAAGTTTTATAAACTTGACATAATGAAGGACCAACCTGGGTTCGAGATTTCCTCAAAGAAGAGAATCTGGTGACTGAGAATGAAGGGGAGCTGAGATTTCGTAATATGGAAGTCGGGCTGTTAAATATTTTTGATTCACAGGGACCTCCACCTCAGGATATAAAAAAATGAGATCTGGATTGGATAGCTGAAGAAGTAGCATTGAGAAGAATTGAAGAACAAAGAGGTCAATCTATCAACTCTCTGCAGCTGGATCTTCCTCTAGGAATGCAAGATAAGAATATTTAGGGATCATAATGTTTACTCTTTAGCTAGGTAGTAGTTGCAACTCTTTTATGTAGTCTAGAGACTGATATTAGTAGCTTGGATTTTTTCGTATTTTGGATTTTTTAATCACTCATTTTGGTCTGAGAGTGATTAGACCTTATAGTTGCTTATAGTCTTTAGTTTTCAACATACTTTTATCTTTAGATCTTGCTTTTCTCCAGGTGTGATGTTATAATTTTCAGACTTGTTTTGCTGTTTTTAGTTAGTTAATTTATGTATATTTTGAACTACTTTTTAATATAATTGTGGCTATAGCCTTTTATCGATTAAACAAAAAAAATGCATAATACAATACAAGACTCAAGCCTAACTTTACACATTTGGATGATCGAAGGTTGCACTTTATATTCACTCATTTGGTGACTAAAAATGCAATGTGTTAGTGGCACAATGGAAAGTTAGACATATTTAATATTGCTTAGTATGATACAAAAAAGGCAAACTTTGCACCTTCTTTTCTCTCATCTACAATGATGTGTTGATCAACAGATTTGCCAACCTACCAACCCTTTTGCTTCTCCAACCTATCAACATATAGTACTTATATTAAGACAGAGGGCATTTCATTGTCATTTTGTGGCCAACGGGAAGATAACTTTTTGCCTAGAAGAGCACACAAGATCAACCCAAAAGTGACCTTGAGACATGACAACATGATTGCGAACCACCTATTGTTTAATGGTGAAAGAGAAACTACCTAATAATGTTAGAAATTGCCTCAAGCTCACTAATTGATCAAATAAGCATTAAACACATTCATTATGGTATGATCAAGGCTCAAGAAGTAAATCCAATCCATATCCTACAAGAGTGCATCAACTTGTGAGAGACAGACCATCGATGATAAGGTGATAATCAACCACCAACCAGGCTAACCAAAAGGATTTAAACATTTGAAAATAATTGGTGAACATTGAAGTAGAAGCCATAGTAGGTGAGGATGAATAATAGATAATGGGGTACATAAACATTTCAAATCGTGACATCCACATGGGAGCAAGGAACATTTAATAGTGGACAATTGTAAGAAACACATCAAATAAGGATTGATGAAGCCACCATTTCCACATTGCTATAAAAGAAATAGAAATATATTGAAAAGATATAACACAATTTGATAATTAGTGCAGTAGGGATGGAAGCAACTGAAATCTATATCGACCACTAATTTTTGATATTAACACTTATTGAATATAGGCCACAATAGGCAAGGATTATAATCACTAATAGGAAGGAGAAAACCCATATTAAGATGAACCAAAACTTTGGCAATTGTAAAATGGATTGATGGTCGAAGAGATTAATTACACTGCACATCCTCTACAAGCCAACATAATCACCCTAGAGGTACAAGATCATAAAGGGAGGAACAATACTAGTAGTTAGAATATCAACCTTTCTAGCAATAATAATACTAGGGAAAGATTATGTGGCAATAACTAACAAGTAAAGAAAGTAACATAAGTCAAATTGTAGGGTAAGAGGAGGCAATGTGGCATGAAATAATGCATAGTAAAGAGAAAGAGAAGATGTAGAAGACCACAAAACAACATCAAGCAACACCACAAAAACAATGCAGGATTTGTGTTAAACAAAATGCAAGATTTGTGTTAAACAAAATAGACAAATAAGGGAATGACATACATCTAGCGAAACATAAAGATATCATGATAAGTAGGAGCACTAAAATTAGTCAAGAACTCGAACACAAGCTAACATTGACTCCGGTTAGGGACATGCATCCAAGATCGATGTAGCAATAACTATAGTTAAATCTCCACCAGTGGACCGCAAAATAAACCATGTAGGTAGTGAGATATAGAACTAGTTGAACAAACTATGCCAACAACACAATCGGTAGTAATCGTAGTTACATTACACTAGTAGATGAAATATGCATAACATAAAAATAGCTTACTATTTAGGAGAAGTAACATTTGAGGTATCGACCATGAATTGACAACTCTACGAAGCCACTTTCCAAATTCCTATGATAGAAACTTCCTTGACTACAATTATATTCACTTTGATATTAACCAATCACAAAGCATCAAAATTTTAATGATTTCCTTTCTCGTTTGATATAGTATTCCATATGCAGCCTATGTCTCTTAGTTGATTATTGGAATTCTCTTGTCAAACAATAGTTTCAATTTCTATTATCGTGCTAATACTATCGTATACAATCCTTCTATTCTCATCTAATTCAATCATTTTATATATACTATGAGAAACCATACCATTATCTTCTTCATCAATATTGTGTAACAACTTGTACGTCAATGAATATAAACTAATTAGCATTTGATCTTTTGCTTCATATACCTGTTATACACCAAATTTGCACTCTATTAAACTCGTAAGTTTAACGATCTGGTATAACACAGGAATCACTTCCAGGTTGTGGGACCTTTGCTAACTGAAGTGAAATCTCCGGATTCTAGGCCAGTTCCTCTTGGATAATCATGTATTTTGCTCTTTAAACTTGAAAAGGTAAACTTGGGAGGAAAAGGGATAGAAGGAGAACTGCAAGACAATAAAGAAAAACTTAACCTACAAGGTGATACACTGAAATGAACATGAATCACAACACAATGACTTAGCATTAGCATGAAATTCTTGAATTAGGACAAGTACAACTTCCCATCTATAAGCTTGCAAAAAGTGTTTCGTAGAGAGGCTTGAGATGAAACTATTCAAGGAAAGAAAAGATTTCACAAAAATAGCTTCAAGAAGATAGACACAGACTATGACCTACAAACATCCACTCCAGCAAATAGGCACATGAATAAGACAAGATAACAAGGAATGAACAAAATTTACAAGATTATCCTTATCAACGATCTACAATAGCACACAAAGATGCAGAAAAGAAAGAAGACTTAGAATAACCCACAAACTTCTTCAATACTCAGTCAATGTATTATGCTTCGGAAAAAATCCCAAAAACATATGAAAACCTGAGGGTAGGAAAAATGCCACATAAATTCTTGCATAAGCCTTGGAAAACTGAGAATTATAGACACATCAAAAGATTGAGGACAAAGAAAATTTCACAGAAAAATCTTACATATTCTGAACCCTAATGACAAATTACAAACACATGAAAACCTGGGGGCAGAGAGAATGCCACAGAAAGTTTTGCATAAGCTCAGAAAAACTAGCTACAAAAACCTCTAAAAACACTTATATACAACCTCCTCAACCACCAAGGCTCAGGAGTCAATCTACAATCAATGCAGATCAAATTAGGGTTACAAAAGATATCCTTTGGAAAAGATCAGAAACCCTAAAAAAAGTTACCTCTGCACATTAATGCACCTTGGAAAATATCCTAGATGATCAAATATCTTCTGGCGACATACCCAAACATCATAAATTTATTTAGATAGATCAGCTTGATCCATCTACCTTCTCTGCAAGTTGAAAACGTCGCCACTGCCATGAAAGCTTTGAGGAACAAATTTAAATATTTGAATTTAAATGTAATGGTCACATATGACACATAAATACCCAATCAACGGCCTAGGTTTGAATCTTTATCAACTTTAAAACAAAACCATCGATCTCCTTTAAGTCACCCACGAGCTCAGGATCCGATCTAGACACGCGACACGCAGGCGCAATGCCTTGAACATTAGATCTCGAGCATCTCGGCTTTAAGTCATAGCGCCCACCATCGGATCTATCTTGACTTACCTTATCTTTATCTTGTCCTTTGGCGCTAACTTCAACTGACTTGGACACGCGTCATCCTTGCGCATTGCCTTAATGAATAAAAACCTTCATCTTTGTCTTCGAGGCTTAACGTCTGTCGTCAGATCTAAAGGAACTTTCTTGGAGATTAACAAGCCGCATACAGGCCCAGGTTCTGACAACTCGCCACACATCGATACAATGGAATGCCTTGAACAATAGATCTCGAGCATCTTGGCTTTAAGTCATAGCGCCCACCGTAGGTTGAAGATCAACTAAACCGAATGTTAAATCAACCCTTGTCATCAAAACTACAAGCCCCACTTGGCTGGGAAGGACACGTGTCATCATGTCACAATGACTCAAAGACTAACAACCTTCATCTTGGCCATCGAGGGAAAGCGCTGACCGCACGATACACTGAAACTTGATCATAGTTTAACTTCCCTCAGACCTCGCAGATAGGTGACCCCACTGTCCATGTGGCACAACGGTGCAATGCCTTGAAGACAATCTGTGTTTGATATGGTGATAAAGGCTTTGCGACAACCATCCGATTGATTTCTCTTTGCAAGCTGTGACACCACACTCCATAAGAGCTCGGCCCGCCGCAGACATCTGTCAACACAGCGTGATGCCTCAATGGATCCTCAAGTTTGATCTCGACGATTAAGGCATCGCGACGACCGTTGATCTATCTTAAGTCTGACCTTTGTCTTAACTCATCCTTAAACCTGGGTACTTGAAATCCTTTGTATCTCCAAGTCGCTGAACACTCTGCTTTAACTCTGGTTTATTTGGAGATCAAGTGACAACCACCCGATCTAAAATGCATCCACGGTCTGCGCTAAGTCGCTGAATGAATAAGAATATTCCCTCTTGATTGCAAGATTAAGAGATATACATAAGAGAATAAAGCACACATGGAAAAAAAAGACACTTAAGTGGCATGAAAAGTAACTTAAAATTAGAATGGGTCACCAAAGAATTAGGGTTTAAGGGCCTTCCTTAGTGTTTTCAAGACATGAAGGGTTCAAACCAGGCTCGATAAAAATGTAGAGAACAAGGCAAAGACTAGGAATCATGACAGAAACCATACAAGCTGGGCTCTACCCTTGTAGGAGCCTCATTTACTCCACTTGTAGACAAAATTGGATAGGATGGGAAATTTGGGTAACAATACCAACTCACAAGGCCTCTTGCCAATAATTTTCTAATAAGAAATTCTATTTGTCTACATTGGAAACCTAATTTTGTCATCCTAATCCTCATAATACCCTTAGTGAAGGATTTTATTTGTCCATTGTCTTGAGGATATAAGGTGATGAGAAGGTTAGGCTGACCCCATACATGACCTATAAGTAAGCTAGCTCCCCAAATGTGTAACACATAATTATCAACTACTATTCTTGTAAATAGACCAAACTTTATTATTGTATCAAGCAAGAAATCAACCATAACCTTTAATGTCACACTTATATCAAGCAAGAACCAATTGCTTCATTTATCCATCTAAAACCATTACTTGACCTTTTATCAATTTACCCTATTAAATATTATGCTCCATTTCAAGAAAGGAGCCTTAACTAGGTGGAATTAAAAAAAAAAAGTATGTCAAAAAATCTAATTAACCTCATAATCTTTGACATGCATTACATCTCCTTACCATCACTACTAAATATTCAAATATAGTTTTCCACCAATAATCTACTATTGAGATCTTGTGTGTGATGGTCTTAGCCATGGAATTCCCACCACAAATTTATTGGTGATACTCATGAATCACTTGGAGGGATTATTCATGATTTAGACACTCAAGAAGCATCCCATCATAGTTTCTCCAAGATAGTTCTCTTCGGAACAACAAATATGTTAGAGTAATAGTCTATCGGGTTATTAATTAAATCATTATGATCTAATTACTAACTCACCTATTCACTCTAGTTTGCTTTAGCTAACCTTAGGGTTTCCCTTTTAGGGTTTCGTGATTCCTTTATAAGGAATCACCTCTTTTGTTTTAGTAAGGAGTTCTTTTATATCACATTGCAATCTAGAAACATATCATTAATATATTGTTTTCTGTTGCATATGATGTCTCCTCTGGCTTTTTGGCCACCATAGCTCTCTTCTTCTGTCTGTATCTTGCTTCTTCATGTGACAGGTTTGCATGCAGGTGTTCTTGGGAGATTAGCTTTTAGCCTAATCCTACATGGTATCAGAGCTTGCTTGCTGCTCACTGTTCGTGTTTCGTTGAAGTGTGCCAGAAACAAAAGGTTTTCAAGGGTTTCAAAGGTTTTTTTATGTATTTTTTTGTTTTGGGTTTTGTTTTTGGTCACTTTGAGCTCAAACAGACATCTCCATTGAGCTCAGAGCACCCAAAAACCCCAGAATACACATAAAACTTGTCCATTTTGGACATCTGGACTCTGGAGGCAATTTTTTTTTGGTTTCCAGTGCCGTACGAGCATGGAAACCGAGAAAAATAAATATAAAAAATAAAAAAAAAAACCATTTTTTATGGTTTTTGTGCGCAGGCAGTGTATTTTAAAAGGCGCCACCGCCGGGCTGCCACCGCACCACCGGGGCTCGGCCCCCGCCGACAGCGCCTCCCACTGGACCTGCGGGCTCCGCCCTTCCTCTGGCCAGCGCCGCCACTCCGCGGCCCCTGCTGCCCCGCCGCTCCGCGGCCCCTACGGCCCTGCCGACCCCGCTGTCTGCCGATCCGGCCCCCGCCGTCCGCCTGGCTCCGCCGCCCGCAGCGCCGCTGACGATCTTTTAAATCCGCGGGCCCCTTTGTCATGTGCGTCCGGTCACATGGGTGACCGTGGGCCCTTTTTTAAGCCCCCTACGCGCGCCATGCGCCTGTGGGCCCAATTTTTTTTAGCCCCAGGGGCTTAAATTTGTTTTTTGAGGCTTTTCTAACCCTCTCGGACTGTTTTTGCTCTATCTTGAGCATACGGGGGTCTTTTTCCAACTTCCATATACCGTCGGAAAGCTCTTTCTGAGAAATTTCTGATGATGGAGGTTGGGGTTTTGGGTTCTACTATTTTGACAGCGTTTTTTACTGTTGAAGTCTGATATTTGTTTATGCCTTCCGGGAGCCATATCTTGCTCGTCCGGAATCTTTTTTTGGCAAACCAGATATAGTCAGAAAGGTGGTTCAGTGAACTATTCAGTTGCAGGGGTATTTTTTCCAAATTTTTATCTAGTTATCTCTCCTCCGAGTTTGGCAGTTTTTGCGCTTTGGCAGATTACTTGGGTTTTACAGGTCCTGGGATCTCTTCTACTGTACTTCTGGCTCACTCTTCTTTCTGACTTCTGAGCTTGTTGCTTCTCTTCTGTTGCATATTTATTCTATAAATGCACTGAGATAAAGTACCTACTTCTGCATTTCTGGGATCTTGTACACCTTGTGTGTCTGTTGTACTTGCACTCAGTTATAAAGTGCCATGGGGGGTTATGATGTTATGCCATTTTGTGCTCATCCACCTTTGTCAAGTGAGCGTACCTTCCACAACATTAGCCCATGCTGTGTGTCGGTGACACTGTCCTTTATCCTGTGCTTGTCCTTCTGTTGCACTGTTGGTGTTCCTGATTCTTATTTCTGCAGATGTTTCTGGCATTGCATTTCAGTGTTCCAGTCACCTCTCCCTGTTCAGCATTATGGGGGGGTTCACCTGTTGGTTCTATTACTTCCTTAGTTCGATTGATCAACTCTTCAGACATTGTCTTCTCTACCTGGTCATGCACTTCAGTGGGGGTTCCCGCAGTTTCTTCTGACAGAGTTTATAGCTACATGCTTCAGAGTTGCTTCTTGCTCTTTCTTGTTCCTCTCTTTGGGACTTTCCCTATATTGAAGGCTCAGTTTCCTTCATCTAGTTTATTTCTTGTACTTGGGTACCTGATCAGGCCTTGTTGCCAGGACCCATCTTTCCTGCTTTCTGCAGTAGTTTCCTAGGTTTTGCTTCTCCCTAAGCTTATCTTCAGGGGGGGGTGTTAGAGTAATAGTCTATCGGGTTATTAATTAAATCATTATGATCTAATTACTAACTCACCTATTCACTCTAGTTTGCTTTAGCTAAACTTAGGGTTTCCCTTTTAGGGTTTCATGATTCCTTTATAAGGAATCACCTCTGTTGTTTTAGTAAGGAGTTCTTTTACATCACATTGTAATCTAGAAATATATCATTAATATATTGTTTTCTGTTGCATACGATGTCTCCTCTGGATTTTTGGCCGCCATAGCTCTCTTCTTCTGTCTGTATCTTGCTTCTTCATGTGATAGGTTTGCATGCAGGTGTTCTTGGGAGATTAGCTTTTAGCCTAATCCTGCAAAATATTTTGGTGATTCCAACTCAAATGTCAATGCCAATTTTTCCATTCTATAATCCAATTATTTTTGGTTGGAGAATAATGCTTCATACCCGATCACATTTAATCCATTTCCTACATACCCAATGAGAGGTAAGTATGCATACACGCTTAGAAAATAACCATTATGTATAGATCAAATAGATAGAGTCCAAAAACCTCAGAGTTAGGGCTAATAGAGACCTGCAAGCCTAGTAGGCCTAAAAAAAGGAATATTGAAAGCGATAGGAAAAAGGTCTAAAGATCATACAAGATGGGAAGTTTGGTGACTAAGTTGATGAGTTTGGAAGCCCTAGGCTCCTGCAAAATGAATGGAAAAGGGCTAGGAAGTTAGTAGAGGAGATTACTCTGTGAGCTCAAGAGAGGAGAGTGAGCACATTGAGTTGATAGAGAAGCTCTAGGGGAGTAGGAGGGAATATAGAGTCGAAACCTCCTAAGGGAGTAGGGTTGTGGTAAAAAAAAACCCTAGGTGGTCCTAAAAGGGACTAGAGAAGAGAAAATAGTAGCTCATTGAAGAGCCTCCCTTTTAAAATGGTATCAAAGCCTAAAGATTTGGGGAAGAAGTGTTGTATGTCTGATAGTGAATCAATGAGTGAATCTAAGATGGTGAAAAATGCAGAGTTGGCCAAGAAGTTTGATGAAAAAGAAGAGGATAATAGGATGCTCAGAGAGAGGATAGCCCAATTAGAAAGAAAATTGGGTGAGGTAGAAGTGAAGATCGAAGAAGTGAGTGTCAAGGTGAGTGAAAAAGAAGATAAGGGAAAAGGAGTTTTAGTGGAGGATGAAGTACCTGAAATAGACCTTGTGATCCTAGAAGAACCATTTCTTAAATCCCTAAAATCCATGGGAGGAAAATCGTTAGAAGGAATACTAATTTTTAGTAGAAAGATGGAACCAAACCTAGTAATGGAGTGGATAAAGGGTCTCAAAAATAATTTTTAATGTGATAGCATAAGTGAAGCACAAAAGGTTAAGGTGGCTAAGTCAAGATTAAGAGGGGATGGTCTAACATGGTGGAAGTTTGTTCAGAAAGAGAGGCAAAAGGAGGGAAAGAATCCAATTGCTACTTGGAAGGGCATGATTTCCAAGATTAAAGAGACCTACATACTTGATGACTATGAAATCCAACTTCATAGGAAGAGGTAGAATCTAAGACAAATGGATCTTGATGTCAACACATACACTTAGGAGTTTCAAAGGTTGTGTTTGAGGTCTAATGTGACAGAGGATGAAAGTATCAAGGTGGAAAGATACTTGAATGAGTTGAGATGGAACATCCAAGAAGAGATCAGATTTCTAATTCCTACCATTGTCCAAAGGTGCTATCAGTTGGCACTCAAAGTGGAAGAAGAAGAAAAAAGAAGCATGAGAAAGGTAGTAGAGGCAGAGGCAGAGAAAGAGATAGCAAAGGTCAAAGAGGAAGTTATGGAGGGAGGAACACAGACCAAAGGTCCCAAGGGGAATCCAAGCTGACAGAACACAATGGAGATTCTAGTAGCAGATGCAGCTATAGAGGAAGGGGATCTAGCAGTAGTAGTAGAGGCAGGTCTCGAGGGTCAGGGAGAGGATCCTACTTCTCCATAATGAAATGTTACGATTGCCACCAAATTGGGCACCCTGCATATAGATGTCCTGAGAAGCCTTCTTCATCCCAAGGGGATAGGAGAATAAATAATGTGCAAGAGGATACTGTAAGTGTGAAATCACCATAGGTGAGTTTAGACTCATAGGTTGGAGAGAACCTGATGATTATAATTTTGATAAAAGATCCTGTGAAGGAGGAGCCAAGCCAAAGGAGATCCCTGTTTACGATAAATTGCAAGATTATGGGCAAAGTGAGCAAGGTTGTTGTGGATTCAGGGTCCACATATAACATTGTATCAGAAGAGGCAGTAAGCAAGTTGAAACTACAAAGAATCCCTCATAGTCATCCCTATAGGGTTGCTTGTTCAATAAAGGGAAACATGTTTTAGTGAATGAACAAACTTGTGTGGAGTTCACTATAGGAGGCTACAAAGATAGAATCTTATGTGATATCTTTTCAATGGATGATTTCCATATGCTATTAGGTAGGCCATGGCAATATGATAGAAAGACAGTCCATCATGGAGAAAAGAACTCACACTCCTTCCAAAAAGATGGAGTCACTTATAAGACTCAGTCTATAGGAGATACAGAAGAGGGTAAGTCTAGTGGTCCTAATATGTTATTAGTTGGTGAAAAAGAGTTTTTGGACACTCTCAAGGAATGAGGAGTTGGATTCGCATTGGTTGGTACAAACCTTGTTATACCAGTTTAAGGATATTATAAGTGATGGAACCCTTGCTACTTTGCCACCAGAGAGAGAAATAATTCATCAAATAGACTTTGTTCCATGGGCTTCCTTGCCTAACAAATCTTCTTACAGGATGACACCGGAGCAGAATAAAGAAGTACTCAAACAAGTTCAAGGGATTCTTGATAATGGAATTATCAAGAAAAACATTAGCCCATGTGCAGTTCCAATAGTGTTGGCACTCAAGAAAGGAGGGTCATGGAGATTGTGTACGGACTCAAGATCCAACAATAGAATTAAAATCAGGTATAGGTTTCCCATTCCAAGAATTAAAGACCTTATAGATTGTTTGGAAGGTGCACAATACTTCACCAAGATAGACCTTAAAAATGGCTATCATCAATTTCAAATCAAGGAGGGAGATGAGTGGAAGATAGCATTAAAAACCACAGAAGGCATTTATGAATGACTTGTCATGCCATTTGGACTCACGAATGCTCATAGTACATTCACGAGGCTCACGAATGAGGTCCTCAAACACTATATTGGAAATTTTGTAGTTGTTTATATAGATGATATTTTAATTTTTAGCAAAACTAAAGATGATCATCTTAGACATTTAGAAATTGTATTAAGGAAGTTACAAGATGAACAACTAACTATCAATTTGGAGAAATGTGAATTTATGAAGTAGGAGCTTGTGTACCTTGGCTTTGTGATATCCATAGGTGATTTAAAGATGGATGTGTCAAAGTTGGAAGCAATACTCAATTGGCCTACTCCCAAGTCAGCAAGTGAGGTGAGGAGTTTCCATGGACTAGCTTAGTTTTATAGAAAATTCATTAGGAACTTTAGTGGGATCTGTGCAGCCATTTGAGACACCATAAAATGAGGTGCAAAGACAAAGCTTCAGTGGTTTGAAGAAACAGATGCAGGATTTGACTTGTTGAAGGAAAAATTGGCCACAAAATGTATATTGGTGTTACTTAGCTTTGACAAGCTCTTCACCGTTGAATGTGATGCACACAATGATACAGTGGGAGCAGTATTAAGTTAGGAGGGCAGGCCTATGAACTTTTTAAGTGAGAATCTCAATGAAGAAAAAATAAAATATTCATATTATGATTTGGAACTTTATACCCTTGTCCAAGCACTAAGAAAATGGATGCACTGCCTCTTACCCAAGGAGTTTGTAGCTTTCACTGATAACCAAGCATTGAGTTTTCTAAAATCACAAGACAAATTAAATCATAGGCACATTAAATGGGTGGAATATCTACATTCATACACCTTTACCATTAAACATAAAAAAGGATAAACTAACAAGGTTGCTGATGCTCTAAGAAGGAGGGCACTTACTGTATAGGAAATTCAATTAAAGAGCATAGAGCTTGATAGTTTCAAGGAGATCTACAAAGGAGATGAAGACTTCTTTGCAGCTTACAAGGTATGTGAAGAGTTTGAAAATCATTTTCATAATGACTATGTAGATTATACCTTACAAGGGGGACTATTGTTCAAAGGTGGATAGTTGTGTGTACCTAGGGGGTCCATGAGAGAAAATGTAATACAAGAGAAGCATAATGGTATCTTAGGGGGCCATTTTGGATTGAATAAAAAATTGGAGTTAGTACAATGGTTGTATTACTAGCATAAGATGCATAGGGCTATCAAGAGGTATGTAGAAACTTGCTCCATCTGTCAGAAAGGCAAAGGAAAATCTTCAATTGCTTCTCTATATCAACCTTTCCCCATTCCCAATAGGCCATGGGAGTGTGCCAACGTGGATTTTATTGTTGGGTTGCCAAGGACAAAGAATGGATTTAATAGCGTGTTTCTTGTTGTAGACATGTTTAGTAAAATGAGTCATTTCATTCCTTGTATGGCGACTCATGATGCATGTCAGATATCCAATTTTTTCTTTAAGGAGGTAATCAAAATATATGGATTACCAATTAGCATAGTGTCTAACAAAGACCCCAAGTTCATTGGGCATTTTTGGGAAACCTTGTGGTGAAGATTGGGTACTAATTTGGCATTTGGATCTGCATACCATCCCCAAATTGATGGTAATACAATTTTTTTTAATAAGACTCTAGGGAATGTCCTGAGATGATTGACAAAGGAGTATGGGCAGACTTGGGATCAGGTCATCCACCAATTAGAGTTTGGATACAATGGTACAGTGAATAGGACAACTGGTAGATCTCCATTTGAAATTTTTTATGGCCTACATCGAAGGGGTGTGTTGGAGCTTAGAGATCTTTCATGATATGACAAGAGGAGTGGTTATGCTGAGGAATTTTCCCAATCCATGAAGGAGGTTCATGACCAAGCGAAACAAACCTTGACAAAGAATACTCAAAAGATCAATGATAAAGTTTACTTGAAGAAGAAAGATGTTCAGTTTTAGATAGGTGACTTCATGATGACTCATCTTAACAAGGATAAACTACCCAAAGAGGTCCCAATAAAATTATAGATGAGAATACTAGGAACATGTAGAATTTTGGAGAAATATGGTAGTAATGCATATAAGCTTGACCTTCCTATAGACATATCTCTGTCCTCTGTCTTCAATGTTGCATATCATTCCTTATAAGGGTCCCAGTACAGATGCTGACAAGGGCATTTACCATGTTGCAGAGATAGGTCCTGAATTACAAGAGTTGCCTTCTACATCTAACCTAGTAGCAGTGAAGATTTTGGGCTCTAGAGTGGCTAAAAAGACTAGATACATAATATACATGGAGCACATGATCAAGTGGAAAGATATGTTTGATGATGAAGCCTCTTGGGTACCTGAAAGTGATTTCCAGAAGTTAGGGATTGATCTTGCACTCTTGTCACATGATGTGACTTGAGCTCTTTTCCTATTGGGGGAGAATGGTGTTGGAGCACCTAAGGGTTAAGTGTTTTCAACCCTCAAGTTTTGGTTTGCAAGATCCTCTAAGGGTCATGGTATAAATAAGGGATATTAGGAGTCTAGCAGGAGGTTGGAAATAGGATAGAGTTTGTGATGTTTTGTTGTGTTTGTAATTTTGTCTTGAAATTACTCAATGAGCACATAGACCAAATGTGAGCACCCCATGCAAAATGAGTTCAGAGGGGTCATAATGTATTTTTTTTTTTGCGTTAGATATGTTTTAGGAGGCTACATAATTCATTCTGCACCCATAGTTTGGGTTAATGAATTGGAAGAAGCTAAGTTGTAAAAGTTGATAGAGCAACTTTTCAATGTTGCATGACAACATTTGAGAAAAATAATTAAACTTACCCTAAGCAAGTTGTGGGTCAGAAAAAATGGACAAAACATGATGAGAGGACATATTTAAGGTCTTCCTTAGCATTGTAAAGGGGTTGGTAACATTCTAGCATGATTTCCAATAGTAAATGTGTGACAATTTTCTGGTCTTTATATTATGTACTGGTAGCAACTAGGGAAACTCGTGCTTAATGGATTGAATCTAAAAATATTTAATTTTAGTTAGCTATATTAGCATATTTTATTGCATTGTGTTTTGTGGTTTTGATTCTTGTTAAGTTTTTTTTTGTGTAAATAAAATTCTTGTCTTTTGTTCCTGTTCACTGGACTGTACAGAGCTGGGTCAAGTGAAATGGCTCTACTTTGAAATCAACTCATGATAATATCATGGCCCTTGGAGGTCTGAAATTAGAGTGAATGTAAATTATTTTCCTTTTTGTAGAAGTCCAGAAAGGATGGTTTTTGTTTTTAAACTCTTTCTCCAGGCGAGATCTGCCATAGCCCAACTATGAAGAAAGAGTAACAAAGTTGAATAAATTACAGGAGAATATTGGATTGACCAATACAATGACATGGAGGTGTGAATAAGGTCCATATAGAGCCTTCCTAAAGAGACAAAGATAATTGAAATCCATTGGAGTGGATTTCTCTTCTGAAGTTTGAAATCAAGCTAGTTTCCTTGTAAATCATCCAAATTAGGGTTTGGCACTATACAGAGGGTTGAAGAACTAAAAATCACAAAATCCTTTAGATCTTACAAAAGGGAATCCTTAATGGTAGGGTGACCAATAGGTTGTTGCCAAGAATTTTGAGTTAGATTCCAAAAACCTCAGAGTTAGGGCTAATAGAGATCTACAAGCCTAGTAGGCCTAAAAACAATGAATCTTGAAAGTTATAGGAAAAAGGTCTAAAGATCATACAAGATGGGAAGTTTGGTGACTAAGTTTATGATTTTGGAAGCCCTAGGCTCCTGTAAAATGAATGGAAAAGGCCTAGGAAGTTAGTAGAGGAGCTTATCCTGTGAGCTCAAGCAAGGAGAGTGAGCACATTGAATTGATAGAGAAGCTCTAGGGGAGTAGGAGGGGAAAGAGATTTGAATCCTCCTAAGGTAGTAGGGTTGTGGTAAAAATAAACCCTAGGTGGTCCTAAAATGGACTAGAGAAGAGAAAAGAGTGGCTCATTGAAGAGCCTCCCTATTAGATAGTCTTCTGATGCAAGGAGGGTAGGAAAACTAGGGCACATGGAACTCTTAGCTATCCAAACCAAATTGCAGAACAACACGGAAGAAACAACACAAAAAAGGAGAGAAGAAACAACATAAATTTTATATTATACCATCAAACACATTACATGTCGGGCTATAAGGCCTTCCCGCTTTTGGCCATATACATTCAGATGGTTACAAAATAGTCTTGATACATGCGAGGTCACAGAACTGCCATCCAAATCTACCCACTCCAATCTTCTATCCAAAAACTGATCCTAATATAAGAACAAAAAACCAAATATATATAAGAGTCCACCAAATAGGTCAACACTCAGATCCTATAGATCCAACATAGGAAACAAAAAAGACCCAGATTTAGGTCCACATGCATCCCAATGAGAGATCCCACATTAATTATGCTACAAAAATTAAATGCAAAAGTCAGCCAGAACAAGATAAACAACTTAGTAAGAAGTAAACCAAGCAACAAGAATAACTCGGTGAAAACCAACTAAGCAACAGAGAAAACTCGGTAAGAAGGTAACCGAGTAACAAAAACAACTCGGTGAAAACCAACCAAGCAGCCAACATTCACCGAGACTTGTCGATTAAAGCAAGACAAAAGTAACTGAGCCTGAGCACCTAGCAAAGTAGTTACCGATAACTTTACCGAGCAACCTCCAATAAGCTATTGAATTACAACAAACATATTTTTGGTTGATCAGGATCTCCAAAGAACCCAAGATGCTCCTGCATCAGACACCTAGGGTTGAAAGAAATGATTCTCAGAGTGATGTGTCAGATCCAACCTGAATTGAATCCAACTCAAATTGAGAAATCCAAGATGAGTCCTCAATCAGTCTATTCTTCCATTTTACCAGATATTCCATGTAATTCTTTCATCTTGTACTTCTGCCAACTCTCTGTTTCAAAATCTTCTCAACTTCCTCTATTTGTTTCTTATGGTAATCACTCGGTATTTTCACTTCTTCATCAGGTTTATGATACTCATACAAATCTAAAATATTGAATATAGGTGATATATCCATGTCATCAGGTAATTCTACTTCATAAGAATTTCCACTGTCAAATCTTCTCAATATCTTGTAAGGACCAAATTTCTTCATTTTCAATTTTCCATATGTTCCAATAGGAGATCTGCCTTTCTTCAGATGAACCATAACTGCATCACCAACTTCAAAAGTTTTATGTCTCCTTGATCTATCTGCACTATCCTTGTATTTATGATTAATTTTCTCCAACTTATGTTTCACTTTCTCATGCAATTTATTCATAAATTCAGCAAACTTTTTTGCTTCAGTGCTTCTTTTCTCTTATGATATACCTTTTTGTTGTGTGCCATGAACAATCTCAAAAGCTTTCTTTCCAATACTTCTATTTACTGAATTGTTATTTGCAAATTATTCTTATGCCAATATCACATCCAAATTACTCTATGTGTCTCCAACTAAGCATCTTAACAAGTTACCCAAAATTCATTTACAACCTCTGTTTGTCCACTGTTCAGTGGATGAAATGTAGAACTATACTTCAAATCAGTGTCCAACTTCTTCCAAAGAGTTTTCCAAAAATAGTTGACAAACTTACTGTCTCGGTTAGACATGATACTCCTCGGTAATCCATGCAATCTGACAAATATCCACAACAAAAAATATGGAATCATTACCTCTTGCTATCCTCAGTAAGCAAAAAAAAAAAATCCATGTTGATATCACTCCAAGGTTTCTCAGGAACGGAAATCGGTGTGTACAATCCAGTATTCTGGCTTACTCCTTTTGCAACTTGACAAACTCTACAACTTTTCAAAAATTATTGAACATCCTTATACAACTGAGGCCAAAAATACCTTTCCTTGAGAAAACTCAATGTCTTATCAATACCAAAATGTCCATCCAAACCACTACTATGTTTCTCTTTT
The DNA here is from genome assembly GCA_018584345.1 of Thuja plicata. NCBI lineage: Eukaryota > Viridiplantae > Streptophyta > Pinopsida > Cupressales > Cupressaceae > Thuja > Thuja plicata. The sequence continues at coordinate 251,517 of MU225973.1, read as the reverse complement.
ATCAAATTAGTTCTCATTGATCCTCTCGGTATGCACAACTGAATACCTTTGAACAAAATATCTTCTTGAATGAAATAGTCTTCATACTTACTTGGTTGATTTGGACTAGGTGCTCTGCACACTCTCCACTACTCAGAAAAATCAGGATCATTTTCATACAAATGCTTCATGTCATCAAAGCCAAGAACCTCAATTCTCATTTCAGTCAACAAAGATCTTCTTCTACTCAATGCATCACTCGATTAGAAACTCCACTCTTATGCTTTATCAAAAATGTGAAACTCTGCAAATACTCTACCCATTTCATATGTCTCTAATTCAACGTATTCTGACCACCCAAACACTGTAAAGTCTTATGATCAGTATACAACACAAATTCATTCGACATCAAATAATTTCTCCATTTCTTCAGAGCTTGAACAATAGCATAGATTTCTTGATCATAGCTAGAATATTTCCTTTTAGCATCATTCAAATTTTCACTAAAGAAAGCAACAGGGTTACCTTCTTGGGTCAACACAGCTCCTATTGCACTTCCACTTGCATCAAATTCAACTTGAAATACCTTATTGAAGTCAGGTAAGGCTATAATATGCAATTCAACAACCTTTCGTTTCAAAGTCTCAAAAATCTTATCAGCTTCATGTGTCCATTTGAATTCTCTTTTGTCTCCTCTCATTGTCTCAGTCATAACATTACAAATAGAAATGAAATTTATGATAAATTTCCTGTAAAAACTTTCCAATCCATTAAATGATCTTACCTGACTGACATTCTCAGGTGTAGGCCAACTAAGTATAGCTTCAACCTTTTCAAGATCCATCTTCAAACCATCAGATGAAATCACAAAACCTAAATACACAAGTTTTGCTTTCATGAAGGAACACTTTTTCAGATTTATCAGCAACTTTTCCTCTTTTAATCTCTACAATACTTGTCTTATGTGCATCAAATGCTCTTCTCTAGTCTCACTGAATATCAGAATATCATCCAAGTATACAATCACACATTTATTCAATAATTTATTTGAAACTTCATTCATTAACCTCATAAATGTACTTGGTGCATTAGTTAAACCAAAGGGCATAACCAACCACTCATACAAACGTTATTTTGTCTTGAAAGCAGTCTTCCATTCATCACCTTCTCTGATTTTGATCTGATGATATCCACTCTTCAAATCAATTTTGGTAAAATATCTTGCTCCACTCAAACAATCCATTATATCATGCATCCTCGGTATAGGAAACCTATGCTTGACTGTGATCTTATTGATTTCTCTTGAATCAGTGCACATTCTCCATTCTCCATTCTTCTTAGGTGCCAATACAACTGGTACTACACATGGACTCAAACTTTATCTGATTAAACCCTTGTTCAACAACTCATGAACTTGTCGGTTGAGTTCTTAATTCTTAGTCGGTGTTAACCAATGTGGTGCCTTGTTTGGTAAACTAGCTCCAGGAATCAGATCCATACAATTTCTACTATCTCTCATTGGTGGAAAACCATCATGTACATTATCTAAAATGATCTCCTTGTACTCGGTAAGCAATTTCTCAACTTGTGTAGGAACTTCATCTTCTATATTCTTACTCGGTTTGTTAGGAATCAAAGCATAACATAGATCATTTCTTTTCAAATCCTTAACAAAATGTCTACCTTCCATCAAACAAACTTTCACAGATGTACATATCTCACCAACAGATTCTTCAATGAAAGGTAACAAGATTTGCTTCTGCCCATCAACTCAAATATTATATCTATTCACTCTTTCATCATGTGTATAATGTCTATCATATTGCCAAGGTCTACCCAGCAAAATATGACAACAGTCCATTGGCATAATATCACACAACACCTTATCATAATACGTTCCAATTTTCAGATTCACAAAACATTGTTCACTCACCATTAACGTATACTCATCCTCAATCAATGAAATTGGATAGGGATTCAGATGCTTCATTCTTTCCAACTGCAACTTTGTGACCATCTCCTTAGATGCCAAATTCTCTAAGCTTCCAATATCAACAATTACCTTCCAAACTTTGTATGCAACTCTGTATCTGGTCTTGAACAAATTTTTTGTCACAGGATCTTGCTTATCTTTCTCACTCCATAGTATCCTTCTGATCATTAGATTTCCTTCCTTCTCAGGTTCATTCGGTGACTCTTCTTACACCAAATCATTTCTACTACTACCAACTTTCTTTCTTTCATGTGTACAATCAAAGGATTTATGCCCTTCTTCACCACAATTGTAACAAGTTACTTGGAACCCTCTTCTACTATAACCACCTTGGGAGTAGTTGCCTCTTCTTCAGAATGAATTTCCTCCTTTCTATTCAGTATTTCCTTTGTCTTGATATGTGTCTGGATTTGTCTTATCTAGTTTAGATCTACTATTTTCACCATGAGATCTACCTCTTCCTCTACAAAAATCTACCACCTCTTCCTCTTTGCATTTGTTCATATCTTTTGTTCAATTTCTCCTCAGCTTTTAGGGAAAACTGATATGCCTCTTCAATACTCTCCATCTTTACCAAGATGATCTCATCTTGTATAGAAATTCTTAGTCCATTCAGATATCTTTCTATTCTTTCCACTTCATCTTCAACATGTCCAGATCTGATGTCCAATATGTAGAATTCCTTAGTGTAATCTTTTATCGAGCCATCTTTCTGCTTCACTTTGCATTCTCCTAACTAGGTCTTGATCTCGTCCTTACCCTTCTTCTTCTGATCCAATTGCAGATGCTTCCACCACAAGGATGCATGACCTGTCAAATTTGTACTTGCAATCTTTACCTTCTTCTCCTCTGATACATTCTCATACTCAAAGTATTTTTCCATCTTGGTTATCCAGTCTATCAATTCATCAGAATCCATCTTTCCACTATACCCAGGAGGATTAAACTGAGGTGTGGAATTCAAGCTTGTCAAAGCTCTCAGGAATCTCTCTTCTTCTTGATCCATCACTGGTGCAGGTGCGACTTTCCCTTGCACTTCTTCAAGTTCATCATCACTAACATCTTCAAGATGTCTTCCTCTGCACTGGGCTGTCTCAAAAACTTCCAATCTTGTAGCCATCTATCTTTGCATATCGACTAGACCTGGATCTTCATTTCCTCTCTGATGAACCATCTTTAAACCCTCTACAATTTTAGGTCAGATCACAATATTCTACCCCACAACAATATCAACCAACTTAGGTTAGGGCTTACAAGAAGGAACCTAGATCTCACCTTCACTATGATACCACCTGACGCAAGGAGGGTAGGAAAACAGGGCACAGGACAGTCCCATCTATCCAAACCAGCTTGCATAACAACACAAAAGAAACAACACAGAAAATGAGAGAAGAAACAACAAAAGTTTTATATTATATCCTCAAACTCATTACATACCAAGATGTAAGACCTTCCCAGTTTTGGTCATATACATTCAGATGTTTATAGAATAGTCTTGATACATGCGAGGTCACTAACCTGCCATCCAAATCTTCCCACTCCTAATCTTCTATCCAAAAACTGATCCTAATCTAAGAACATAAAACCATATATATATAAGAGTCAACCAAAGAGGTCGAAACCCAGATCCTAAAGATCCAACATAGGAAACAACAAAGACCCAGATTTAGGTCCACACACATCTGAATGAGAGATCCCACATTAATTATGCTACAAAAAATAAATGCAAAAGTCAGCTAGAACAAGATAAACAACTCGGTAAGAAGCCGACCGAGCAACAGGAACAACTAGGTGAAAACCAACTGAGTGACATAGACAAATCGATAAGAAGGTAATCAAGTAACATAAACAACTCAGTGAAAACCAACCGAGAAGCCAACATTCACCGAGACCCGCCGATAAAGAAAGACAGAAGTAACCGAGCCCGAGCACCGAGCAAAGCAGTTATCAATAAATTTATCGAGAAGCCTCCAATAAGCTACCAAATTACAACAAACATATTTTTGGTTGATCAGGATAGTCAAAGAACCCAAGATGATCCTGCATCATCTTCTTACAAGGAATGAAGTATGCCATCCTAGAAAATCTATTTAGAACTTAAAAATTGAGTCATGGCCTCTCTGTGTCCTCGGAAATCCAAGCACAAAATCCATACTAATCTCCTCCCAAGGTCTGAATAGTATTTTCAAAGGTGTATAGAACCCTACATTCTGACTACTTCCTTTTGCAACTTGACATACCTTACAACTCTGTACAAAATTCCTCACATCCTTCTGAACTTGTGGCCAAAAGCAATTATCACTCACCAAAGTTACTGTCTTATCAATGCAAAAATGCCCTACTAAACCTCCACTATGTTTCTCCTTAATCAGATTATCTCTCATGGAACTCCTAGGTATACTTAACTGATTACTTCTAAACAACATTCCATCCTGACTGAAATAATCTAACGACTTACTTCTGTCAGAAAAAATAGGTTCTTTACAAGCCTTCCAAGTGTCAGAAAAGTCTAGATCTTCCTCATACATGGTCTTCAATTCATCAAAACCCAATACTCCAATCTTCATATAAGTCAAAAAAGTCCTCCTACTCAAAGCATCGTCAAATTTATTTTCCACACTACTCTTATGTTTCAACACAAATGTATAGCTTTGCATAAACTTAACCCATCTCATATGCCTCTGATTCAACTTAACTTGGCTTCCTAAATACTTCAATGCTTAATGATCCATAAACAATACAAACTCCCTAGGTAAAAAATAATGTCTCCACTTCTCCAAAGATTTAATTATAGCATAGAATTTGTGATCATAAACTGAATACCTTCTCTTAGCATCATTAAAATTCTCACTAAAATAAGCAACATGTCTCCCTTCTTGAGTCAAAATAGCTCTGCTTGCATTTCCACTAGCATCATAGTCTACTTGAAATACCTTATTGAAATAACATAAAGCTAATACTATTTGTTTAGTAACCTTCTGCTTCAACAAATCAACACCTCTGTGTGCTCCATGTGTCCATTTGAACTCCTTTTTTATCACCTCTCATTGTTTCAGTCATCGGTCCACATATTGTTCTAAAGTGTCTGATGAAATTCTGATAGAAACTAGCTAACCCATGAAAAGATCTCACTTCTCCAACACTCTCAGGTGTAGGCCACTCAAAAATGGCTTTCAGTTTCTCAAGATCTATCTTCAACCCCTTAGCAGATATTACAAATCCTGAGTATACCAACTCTTCTTTCATGAAAATACACTTCTTGATGTTTATCAACAACTTCTTTTCTCTCAACCTCTACAATACTTGTCTAATATGCATCAGATGTTCTTCTTTGTTCTTATTGAAAATCAAGATATCATCCAAATTAAAAATTGCATACTTACCCAAGAATCTCTTCAAGACTTCATTCACCAGTCTCATAAAATTAATAGGTGCATTAGACAATCCAAAAGGAATTACTAACCACTCATACAATCCTTCATTTCTCTTAAATGCACTGTTCCTCTCATCACCCTCTCTGATTATAATATGATGATATCCACTCTTCAAGTCAATCTTGGTGAAATACATAGCTCCACTCAAACAATCCATCAAATCGTCCGTCCTTGGTAAAGGAAACTAGTACTTAATCATAAACTGATTAACAACTTTTGAATCAATACACATCCTCCATTGTCCATCCTTCTTAGGTGCCAATACAACAGGTACTCCACATGGACTCAGACTTTCCCTGATCAACCCTCTCTACAAAAAATCTTGTACTTGCCTATTGAGTTCTTCATTCTCTGTTGGTGTCATCTTATATGCTGCTTTATTTGGTAAACTAGCTCTTGGTATCAAATCCATGAAGTGAATAATACTTCTTACCAGTGGTATCAGGTACATTATCAGATATGATGTCATCATACTCACTCAACAATCTATAAATTTCCTTAGGATGTTCTTCTACCAAAAAAATCTTCTTAGACTCCTTAGGTACTAAAGAAAAACATACATTATTATGCTTCATTCCATCCAAAAACTTCCCAACATCTACTAAATAGATGCTTGTACTGGTACACACTTCACTCTTAAGAGGTTCCTCTAAAGGCCACAAATTTTGTTTCATCCCATTAGCAAAAATAGTGTAAACATTTCCTTCTACCATCATGTATGGCTTGCCTATCATACTGCCATGGTATACCCAACAAGACATGACACACATCCAAAGGCATAATATCATACAAAACTTCATCATAATAATTCCCAATCTTGAATTTAACTAGGTATTGTTCACTTACCAGTACCTTATGTTCATCTCGAATCCATGTATTCTGATAGGGTTTAGGATGCTTCATCCTTTGCAACTTTAGTTTTTCAACTGAATCCTCCAAAGAAAGATTATCAGAATTGCCATTGTCTATGCAAACATTACACACCTTATTTTGCACCTTACATCTTGTTCTAAACAAATTCTTCCTCTGTATAGACTCCTTCTCTTGTTCTCCATGATATAGGGTCCTCCTAGTCATCAGGGTTGCACCTTCCTCTTCTTGATTGTTTTTCACTGAACCGATGGACTCTTCACCAGCAAGTGTTGTTCCCCTACTTTTTTTTTGTTTCTTCTCGAAGTTACCTTGTTTTCATTCAAAGGCTCTATGCCATGCTTCACCACTTTTGAAGCAAGTGCCACTGAACTTCCTTCTTTCACCACTTCCTTTCCTTTCATTTTGATAGGAACTCCTATCATTCCTCTTATACCAATCGGTGTCCTTAACTTCAGGCTCATGTTTACTCTAATATGTAGTAGATCTACCTCTACCTCTTTGAAATCTCCCACCTCTTCCTCTTTTTCTTTTCTCATGCCTTATGTTCAGCTTCTCTTTAACCTTCAAGGCCCACTTGTAAGCCTCTTCCAAACTCCTAATATGCACTAGACTGACTTTATCTTGTATGGACATCCTCAAACCACTAAGGTAGCGAGAAACTTGTTCAAATTCATCATCTACATGACCAGATCTGTTCTTCAACTTGTAGAACTCCTCAGTATAAACCTTAACACTTAAATCTCTTTTCTTCAATTTTTGCAACTTTCTAAAGAAACTTACTTGATAGTCTTATGCAAAAACCTTTTCTTTTAATTTGGTCACCATCCTATCCCATGATTTGATCTTGTCTTTACCTCTTCTTTGTTGATCTATCTATAAATGTTCCCACCATAGGGATGCATGTCCTTTCAACTTGGTACAAGCATACTTCACCTCCATTTCTTCTTTAGTCCCTTCAAGCTCGAAATACTTATCCATCTCTGTGATCCAATCTATCAACTCATCAACATCTAGGTTACCATGATAATCAGGTGGGCTGAAATGAGCTCTCTGATTAACATTAGTCAATTTCCTAATGAATCTTTCCTCTCCTTGATTCAACTTAGTTTGTGCTTCCTGGTTATCACCTTCTACTGCTTCATTATGATTTTGTTCATATCCTTCTTTATCACTTGCATCTTCTATATGTTGTCCTCTCCTCTGGGCTATCTCTACTGCTTCTAATCTTGTTGATATTTTCCTCAACAAAGCTAGAACAACTGGGTCTATATGTCATGCTCCTCCTCTAGAATTTCTCATGGCCATCTTTACAATCCACAGTTGCCGTAGGTCAAATAGTTTCAACCGCCACCCCACATGAAAACCCCAAGGATGAAAACCCTAGGCTCGATACCACTTGATGCAGTTAAGGATGGAGAAACCCCAAAAGATTAGTCCTATCCTTTTAGCCAACACCACACAACACAAATAAAAATAACAACAAGCCAACAATGAGAAAATGAGAGATCAACCTTCATTTATGATCGGCGAATCAATTACAATAGATCCGCAACATGCAGTCTCACATGCTAGACATACATGCCTGATTAGATCATAAATATCTTACAAATCCCTAGACAAACTGCGCTAGATAATATTATGAAAACACTCTTTTTCCCTAGGAAGAAGTCCATAAGTTTAAATAACAATTACAATCATCGGTCGGCCTAGAATAGATCACATTTTCAAAGAATAAGAAAACATGTTACAACAATTAGGTCAGGAACCAAAAAAAAAGGATCAACCTCCAGTAAAAAAAATAAGAGATGAGATCATACAAATAATTCAGCCTCAAATGTAATACTTAGCTGGAATGATCGTGCTCGAAAAAACCAACCGAAAGATTAGGAAAAAGATCAGAAACCCAACCTCTGATTAGTAACACGAAGAACAATACAGTCCCACAAAGAAACTGCAATAAATCTCACGTGATGAATTAAAATGAGGTGCAATCATAGGAAATGATCCGACACAAATATATGAACACATAGTCATGACCGCGACCAACAAGAACAAGTATAGATCTATTACCAACAATAACACCAGACTGAAAGAAAAAAAAAAAAACTAACAATTGAAAGAAAATGTTTTTGGTTGACGCAAGATTTATTAGATCCAAAGATGCTCCTACATCATTTGAAACTAAAATCGATTCAAGAGGATCTTGGGTTCTTGGAATTCTTGTATCAATCAAAAACATTTCCTTTCATTTTGTTCTTGTTTGTGCCTATTTTTCCAGTCTCTGGGCTTCTTGAAACACACCTTTAGTTTGAATCTTTAGCTCTTGCAGACCTCGTTGCATGTTCTTGACATCATGATTGACCTCCATTTGGGTCCACACCTTAATTAGTTTCTTCTTGGTGGAGATCTATTTGTTTTTGGCCTGTACGTATTTATTCTTCACGTTTTATGTCTTGATGGAGCTTCCAGTTCTTGCAAACTATTTTATTGGTTTGCATACCTTCTTGGCACATTGCTTGATGATTGTGGGCTCATATTAGACCTGTCTTTGGATGTACACTTCATTTTGTGCTGTTATGATGAATTTATTCCATATTTAGGTCATGACCTATTTGTTGTAATACGTTTTGTTAATCTTGGGAAATGTGATATTTGTCGACCAAATTATGGCTTGCAAAGATATATAAAGGCAATGGTCCCTTTTTTGGAAAGATATTAGTAAGATAACCTCTTGATGGTTTAACTTGAAGGATTGATCTATATTTCATCTTGTAATCAGGCCTTCATGTTGCTAGTCAATTATTTATATTTTCATGAATTTATAATAAGTGAACATATGATGTGGCATTGTCTTAGTTCCTTGTGGCGATATCTTTTGTGTTTTCATTGTGTGACTCTTTCTAAATGAATTGAAATAATCTATTTAAAGTCCCTCCTTTCATGACTGAACTAAGTGGCATCAGAGAAAGTTTTCATTACTTGAAGAAGTTTATCTCTATTCTAGAAGTTTTGAAGCCCTAGATCTATTTTCTATGGGCCGACAAAGTGAGGATATGCCCTGCAATTATAGAGGACTTGTGTAAGATGGTTCATGGAAGGACAGATGTAGATCTATCCATCATGGACATGTTGAGACAAATAGAAACCAGATTGGAAGTGATGGAAACAATCCAGAGGAGAGGTCTCCATATTGATGATGTGAGTGAGGATGAGGAAGAAGTTGAAGAAGAAGAGGCACCAAAAGTTGAACATGGAGATGAAAGAATCCTAAGATCCATAACCACGGTGAACACAAAAACTCATTTTAATCCACCTAATTATGATGAAAAGATATATTCAAATGAGTTTCTTGATTATATTATGATGGAAAAGTAATTTGAATTTGAGGGTACACGTGAAGATAATAAGGTAAAATTTTATTGCACAAAGTTGAAAGGTCATGCATCCTTGTGGTGGGATCATTTCTAGATTGATAGAAAAATAAGAGGCAAGGAGAAAATAAATTCATGGGATAGTATGGTGAATAAATTGAAGGCCAAGTTCATACCTGTTGATTACCAAATAATTTTGTTTATAAATTTGCAAAACCTAAAGTAGAAGTATCTTAGGGTGAAGGGGTATACCGAGCAAATTGACAAATTACATATCAAATCTAGTCATACAGATGATGATGTTGAGAGGGTATCTATCCAAATGGTTTGAGGATATCTATCCAAGATGAGATTAGTTTGAGGATATCTATATGGTTTGAGGATATCTATCCAAGGCATCTGAATGGTTTGAGGATATCTATCCAAGATGAGATTAGTTTGGTCATGTTTCAAAGTGTAGAAGAATCCTATCAATACGTCCTAAAAGACGAGGAAACTTTGAACAAGAGATAAGAAAAAAGAAAAAGAGGAAGATGTGGAAGGTTCTAAAGAGGAAGAACATTTGCTAGAGGAGGAAGATCTTATAGGGATCTAAAAAAAGGCAAGGAAAAATTTGAGGAAGAGAGTTCATACCAAAGGGATGAAAGATATTTCCACAGAGGAGGAGGACCAAGAAGTTATACGAGAGATGATAAAAGAGTGTTTAGAGGAACCTACTTAGAATGTGAGGGAGAAGGATATTAAGGTTTTGAGTGTACTCAAGGGAATTCAAGTAAGAGGACTGAGAAGAATGGTATATCTACTTATGTGGAGGAAGAGCCTACTGAATATTTGAACCAAATTGAGGATGGAGAATCCCTAATGGTGAGGAGAGCCCTATGTCATGAAGAGATGGACCAAGAGCCAGTGCAGAGGAAATTTTTTCTCAAACAAGATGCAAATTTGAAGGAAAATATTGCAAGGTGATTATTGACAGTGGTAGTTTAGATAACCTAGCCTATGAGGAGTTGGTGGATAAGTTGAAGTTGCAGAGATTGAAGCATCCCAAACCCTATCAAATAACATGGATAAAGGATGATCATAAGGTACTCGTAAGTTAATAGTGTCTAGGGATATTAAAGATTTGAACATATCATGATGAAGTTCTTTGTGATATTATGCCTATGGATGTGTGTCATATTTTTTTGGGTAGACCATGGCAATATGATAGACAATATTTGCATGATGAAAGGAAGAATAGGTATACTATTGTTGCTAATAGGATGAAATAAGTGTTGTTGCCTTTGATATATACTTCTAAGAGTGAGATTTGTACCAGTATTAGAGTTTGTTTGGTTGAAGGAAGAAAATTATTGTATGGTTTGAAAAGTGACAGTATGTGTTACGCTTTGATTGCTACGAAGCCTGATTTGGAACCAAAAGAGGAACAACCTAAAGAGATAAATAAGTTGCTAATAGAGTATGAATACATAATGTCAGATAATGTACCTAACAAATTACCACCCATGAGGAGTATTAGTCATTGCATGGATCTAATACCTAGAGCTACTTTGCCAAACAAAGTAGCACACTGAATGACACCGACAAAAAATAAATAATTGAATAGGCAAGTGAAAGAATTGTTGAAGAAGAGTTTGATTAGAGATATTTTGAGTCCTTGTGGAGTTCCAATAGTGTTAGCACTAAGAAGAATGGAGAGTGGAGAATGTGTACCGATTCTAGAGCCATACATAGGATCATAGTGAAGTATGAGTTTCCTTTGCCTAGGATGGATGATATAATGGATTGTTTGAGCGGAGCTGAGTATTTCAAAAAGATTGATTTGAAGAGTGGATATCATTAGATTAGAATAAGGGAAAGCGATGAGTGGAAAAATGCATTCTAGACAAATGAAGGGTTGTATGAGCACTTAGTGATGCCTTTTGGAATGAGCAATGCACCTAGTACTTTCATAATGTTGATAAATACGATATTGAAGAAATTCTTGGGTAAGTTGTGATTTTTTATCTAGATGAAATTCTGATTTTCATTAAGGAAAAAGAGCATCATTTGTTGCATATGAGAAAAGTGTTACAGAGATTAAGAGAAGATAATTTATTAATAAACATTAAGAAGTATTCTTTCATGAAGGAGGAGTTAGTGTATTTGAGATTTATGATATCAATAGATGGATTGAAGATGGATCCTGAGAAGGTTAAAGAAATTGTTGATTGGCCTACAACTAAATTTTTTGGAGAGGTAAGGTCATTTCATGGATTGGATAGTTTCTATCGGAATTTCATCAAAAAATTGAGTTCAGTTTGTAGTCCTATGATATAGACAATGTGAGGAGATAAGAAGGAATTTAAGTGGACAAATGGAGCACAAAGAAGCTTTGATTTGTTGAAACAAAAGGTGATAGAAAAACCTATGTTAGCCCTACCCAATTTTAATAAAGTATTTCAAGTGGATTGTGATGCAAGTGGGAATGCAATTGGAGTAGTGTCGAATCAAGAAGCTATACCTATTGCTTATTTAAGTGAGAAGTTGAATAATGAAAAGAAAATATATTCAATATATGATCAAGAGTTATATGCCATAATTCAAGATTTGAAGAAATGGAAGCATTATTTGTTTCCTTAGGAGTTTGTGTTGGATACTGATCACCAAGCAATGCAATATTTGAGCAGTCAAGGTAAGTTTAACCAAAGACACATGATATGGGTTGATTTCTTACAAAGTTATACTTTTGTGTTGAAGCATAAGAGTGCTAAATAAAATAGAGTTATTGATGCTTTGAGTAGAAGAAGGAATTTTCTGACATAGATGAGCATTGAGGTGTTTGGGTTTGATGAATTGAAGACCTTCTATGAGGGAGACCTTGATTTTGCAGAACCTTGGAAAGCTTGTAGAAAACCTGTTGTAGCAGACCGAAGAAAATAGTTGGACTGTTTCATTCAAGATGGTATGTTATTTAGAGGAATTCAGTTGTGCGTACCCAGGAGTTCAATGAGGGATAATATGATTAAGGAAAAACATTATGGAGGATTAGCTGAAGACTTTGGTATTGAAAAGACAACGAATTTGGTAAGTGAAAATTATTGTTGGCCTCAAATTCATAAGGATGTAAGGAAGTTTGTTTGGAGTTGTAGTGTTTTTCAAGTTTCTAAGGGAAGTAGTCAGAATGTGGGATTGTATATGCCTTTGACAGTTCCAACTAGACCTTGGGAAGACATTAGCATGAATTTCATACTTGGGTTTCCTAAAACATAGAGAGAAAATGATTCTATATTTGTGGTTCTGGATAGATTTTCCAAGACGTCACATTTCATACCTTGTAACAAGACTACAGATGCAATACCTGTAGTTGACTTATTTTTCAGAGAGGTTGTGATATTGCATGGGTTACCTAGGAACATAGTTTTAGACAAAGACACTAAGTTTGTTGGTTATTTTTGGTGAATACTTTGGAAGAAGATGAAGACCGAGTTGAAGTTTAGTTCTATATTTCAACTACAAACAGATGGAAAAAAAAAGGTAGTAAATAAAATATTAGGGAACTTGTTGAGATGTTTGGTTGGAGAAAAAACTGGGAATTGCGATTTAGTCCTAGCTCAAGCAATTTTTTCATATAACAATTCAGTAAATAAGAGTACAAGGAAGAAACCATTTGCAATAGTCATAGGGATGAATACTAGAGGAGTGTCATAATTAAGGGATACTAGTCATGAAGTTAAGAGGAGTGCAAAAGGAGAAGAATTTACAGAACAAATGAAAGAATTGCATGTTTAGGTGAACGAGCATTTGGAGAAAATGAATCATAAATACAAGGAGAGGGAAGATGAAAAGAGGAGACATAAGTAATTTAAAGTGGGAGATGAAGTGATTGTATATTTGAGAAGGGGTAGATTTCCTATTGGAACATACAAAAAGTTGAAGATGAGGAAGTTTGGAATGTGTAAGATCTTAAGGAGGTTTGAATCAGGGAATGCATATGAAGTTGAGTTGTCAAAAGACATGGATATATATCCTATATTCAATGTTACAGACCTATATGAGTATCATGAGGAAAATATCAGTGAAAATGATGGATCAGGTTTGGAGAAGAAATATCCTAATAAGAAGATGGGTGCAATAAAAAGAGATTTTAGATAGAAGAATTGGTAGAAACACTAGAGGTACCAGTATAAGGAATATCTTGTCAAATGGAAGGACATGCAAGTAGAAGATTATTTATGCATTTCTTAGGTAGAGGTTGATCATCTTGGTTTTCCTCTAGCCCCATCAAAGTGAGAGGATCACTTTTCAATAACCCAGGGTGTTTGATGCAGAAGCATCTCAGGTTCTTGGAAATCTTGTATCAACCAAAAATATTTCCTTTCAATTTTTTCTTGTTCTGCCAGTCTCTGGGTTTCTTTCAGCGCACTTTCAGTTTGAATATTTAGCCATTGTGGACCTCGTGGCATGTTCTTGACATCATGATTGACCTTTTTTTGGGTCCACACCTAGATCCATTTCTTCTTGGTGGAGATCTCTTAGTTTTTTGCTGGAACCTATTTGTTCTTCATGTTTCACAACCTGGTGGAGCTTCCAAATCTTGTGAACTATTTTCTTGGTTTTCACACCTTCTTTGTATATCATTCAATGATCACGGGCTCATGTTGAACCTCTCTTTGGATGCGCGCTTAATTTTGTGCCATTATGATAGATTTATTCCAAATTTACGTTTTAAACTATTTGTTGTAATACATTTTGTTCATCTTGGAAAATGTAATCTTTCTCAGCCAACTTGTGGCTTGCGAAGCTATATAAATTAAAAAAAATTGTCCCTTGTTTGGAGAGATTAGTGAGATAACCTCTTGAAGGATAAATTTGAATTTCAGCCTATAATCAGGTCTACATGCCTGGAATGTAAGCCTAAATGTTGCTGACCACTTATTTCAAATTTCATGAATCTTTAATAAGAGAACATATGATCTGGAATTCTCTTAGTTCCTTATGGTTTTATGTGTTGCATTTCCATTGCATGACTCTTTCTGCATGAATTAGACATATCTCTTTGAGGTCCCTCCTACTATGACTGCACCAATTGTTTTTCATAAATTAGCAGTTTACCTTTTTGCCTGTCCACGCCTCCTCTGGAATAACACCATCTAAAGAACTAGAAGGCCCTTTGTTTACCAAGTAAAAAAAAATATCTACAACATCTTCCCAAAACTACAGAGGTAATCCTTCCTGCAATCTCATGCTCCTTGCACACTCTATGATACCTATGTTCATCCTTTCAAACATACTATTTTCTTGTGGGGTTCTAGGAACTATCTTTTGTCTATGAATCCCATGATATGAATAATAACTATCAAAATATTTTCTATAGTAATCACTTCCATTATATAATCTGAGACGCTTCATCTTGTTTCTTGTCTCATTCTCAACCAAATATTTCCATTTCTTAAAGACTTCAAATACATCATATTTTCTTGGAATGAAATAAACCCAAGCTTTCATAGTTGCATCATCAATAAAAGTAACATAATAATAAGACTAAAAAAGAGATGGTACTTGGGATAGCTCCCATACACCAGAATGCACAAGCTCTAACTTTTCACCTTTATTTTCCTTCCCAACTCTAAGAAATTTGACCCTCTTTTGTTTTCCATAAACAAAATTTTCATGAAAAATCCAAATCAACTTAATTCAAACCTAGAAATAAATTCTTTGAATGAATAAGATTTATCCCCTTCTCAGTCATGTGCCAAAGTTAATTGTGCCATAGATCTTTATTCATTCCTGTGGAAGCTAGGGAAGTGGAATAATCATTGTTACTAGTACATAAATATAATGCACCTACCTTTTCCCCCTTTTCTATTACCAATAAACCTTTAGTAACCTACCATGAATTGCCTATGAATATGATTGTGCAACCATCACTTCCTAGTTGTCATGTTGATATTTAATTTCTTCTCAAATCAAGAAAATTTCTCACTTCTTTCAGTAGCCATTGATTACCATTTGGAAATTTCACCTGTATATTTCTCTTTCCAATAATTTTGCATGGTGCACCATCACCTAAATAAAACTGTCCAAAATCACCTTGAACATAGTCTAGAAAATATTTTCTAGGGCGTGGCATGAAAAGAAGGCCCTAGATCTAACACACAAGAATAATTAGTATGATCCAAAGAAAGAATCAAAGCATCTTGTAACACATCACCTGCTACATTTTCTTCCTTTTATTTTCTTGTTGTCCATCTCCTTGTTTTCCCTTTCGAGACCAACAATATTTCTTCTTATGTCCTTTCTTTCCACAATGCCAACACTCAAAATTTACCCTAGATTTGGTTCTACCCTTCCAAGATTTCCCACGATTACCTGGTCTCTTTCCTCTTTCTCTCTGTCGTCCCCTATTCTCAATAGTCAAAGCATTACCTATGTCTCACCTGTGCTTTTCCGTCGCATTTACCCGCTAAGGGTAACACCAACAACATCATCAAACTTTAAAATGTATGAACCAGAGTTAGAGTTACTTACAACCATGACCAAGCCATTCCATCTTTCAGGCAATGAGCATAAAATCAACAAAGCCCTAACCTCATCATCAAAATTTACTTTTACAAAACTTAGCTGGCTAATAACCATGTTAAACTCATTTAAATTATCAGTAATAGACCCACCTTCTAAAATCTTCATATTAAATAAATGTTTCATAAGAAATAACTTATTTGAGGCTGAGGGTTTCTCATAGAGTTTTTATAATGCCTTCATTAGACCCTCTGTTGTTCTTTTTCGATATTGAAAATCATTAGTGATACCAGGTACAACCACATTTCTCCTAGTGCCTTCCTATCAAGAACCTCACATTGTTCATCTGAAATATCAATGCCTTCTTTTCTTTTCCACCCAATGGTAGGTAAAGATCCTTCTGATATAGATAATCTTCCATTTGTGTCTTCAATAGCTAGTAGTTTTTTCTGTTGAACTTATCAACCTTAAGCCTTCCTTCCTCTGCCATTTCTCCAACTCAAATATGAGATTTCCTGCCAAATCACTGAAGTATACACTACTTTGATACCAGTTGTTAAGTTTTAGATAGATATGAGAAATAAACATTATTAAGATAATGCATAAATGAAGAGAAGAAAAAATAAAATAACACAAATATTTAACGTGGTTCACCTAATATGGGTTACATCCATTGGGGAAATAGTCGTCCACTTATTTTTATTATCCAGTGAAGATAAAATTACAGTATGCTATTTCACATTACATCACCACATATTTAAATGACTTTTAGATGGTTTACCTTTATTAGTTAACCAATTAACCCCAAAAAATACTTGATGAGTTAACCTAGGGAAATAATTGATGAGTTAAGTAATCTTGATGAGTTAACCTAGGGAAATTCTTGACAAATTAACCAAAAATGATTGATGAGTTAACCCCATGAATTGTAAATCTAGTGTATAGTATAAAATGATCATTTGCTACATACTAACACAACATGGATGTAAGCCTCTCCAAGAAGATCAAACTCAAAGTAAGCATTCCCAATAAAGAAAACAAGCCAATATAAACCATCTCCTAATATAATCACAATGACATCATAATTTATCAAATTCGCAGGGAGATAACCATGCTATCTATCTCTCAAAATGTATCGTTTAGAACTTACCATCTATGCATAGTGTAAGGTCCATATATATGAAAGATAAGTATACATATAATGCATCTGAAAGGAACAATGGGTAATACCCTTCAAGTAGTAAGCTTCCTAATAGACCAAGAGTGGGGAATGAAAATGCTCATCAAGATATCCAAGTCACCATGAATCATACAAGAACAATCTCTTCTCAAGTTCATATTCAGTGAAAGATCCTTGGTTATCCCACGAAAATAACCAACCATCTTAATACATGTATCTAAACATAATAGAATTCCCATCTCACCTATATGTCTCCATGTATATATGAGCACCTATACCCAATCAATCCATACGAAACTCCAAATGCAACATAGTACCATCATAAAGTAATCAAGAAAATGATCATGTACTCAATATAAAGGAACCAACCAAGATAAATGCCAAAGCTCCAAATGTGGAATAAAAAACATAAAAATGACATCATGATCTAACTATCTCCCCTGAGGAGATAACATGCTCCATATGAACATATCAAATAGTTAGATGATACCAAAAATCCAACATGTAATCAAGAGTATACCATAACATAATAAAAACGATCCTATAAAATAAGGATAACATGTCAAATGATAACCATATGCAATACCTCAACCAAAGAATTCATGAGTTCTCTATAGATTCAAGATGTCAATATTTCCAATCATCAAGATAACCATCTCCTACTAGTGAACTTGCAAATGTGAAAGACCCTTCTGCAATAATAGGATCAAGATCTCCTCCAGAGATTGACATCACTAAATAAGATCATCCACCATCCAATGGTGAATCCACTCTTTGCCAAAAAATCTTACTAAACTTTTGAAATTTTAGTAACATAAAGGGAAGACAATATCTATGAGTTGATAAGATACAACCACGAACAAACCATCACAAATCAATCTTACATCATTGATCCATCACAGTCAAAAGATCCTATTGAAATTCGTAAGAAATTAAATATAACCAAGCTATTATAACATCGTGATAAAACTACTAGCTACAAGTCCCAACAACCGACTATCTAGGCACACTAAACACATCCATCCTCTCATTTCAAAGAAAACATACCAATGCACTAATGACCATAGACAAGGTCAACTAATAAATCTTGCATCAACATTGAGTCAAACCTGGTGGATATAGATAGTCCATAACCAAGTCATCCCACTATCAATGACTAGGTGATCAACCCGCACAACTGCATAACTCGTAGATCAAATATTAAAACATGAAAACTATAACTTGCAAACTGAGATATTAAAGAGAATAATCATCTAGACCAAATGACTCAAAAACCAAATCAATCTCAAATCTGATTTTCCAAACATGACCACATCCAAGAACCATTGTTAAGGAACCAAATAATCATCAAGGAGATAAGAAACAACCTCCTAACATCAAAATCAAATCACCACCAAACCACCACAAAATTATCATGTTGTGTCAATGTAAAAGTATACCCACATAACCATGACACCATAATCATCACCAATGATATACTTACACTCAAATATCACCCACATGCACAACATATTATCCCAATAATTTTTCAGTGCAAGCTCTAGTTTACAAAGATCAAGTATCACACATATTGGACCTGTTAAAGTTATTAAGTGACTCCACAATACCTTCAAGATCTATGGAAGATCAAAGTGTGTGCATAAATGTTGTCACACTTCTATGAATCATTCCATTCAAGGTTGCTCAAGAATGAGGCCTCAAATATCGATCCATAGCTCTCTAGTCATGGATGTGTAAAAATGTAAAATGAAGGC
>MU225973.1:204660-224485 GCA_018584345.1 Thuja plicata | reverse complement strand
AAAAAATTACAGAAAAAAAATATTAAAAACATTGAAATATTAATCTTACTCACAAAAATGCAAAAAAAAAAATCCAATTCCAATTCTAGTTGTGTGGAACCAAACGCAGAATTGGCATCTTCTCAGTTGTCTTCTAGGTGAACCAAACAGGACAAGCCCATATTCTAGAATTCGTTTTGAGTATAGTACAATTCTAGAATGGAAGGCAATTCCAGCATGCACAAATTCTGCCAACCAAACGGGCCCCAAGTGGATGAGTAAATGGAATATCCAATTTAATATGTGCCCCACAAATAACAAAGAAATAAAGGTCTTATTATGGAGAAATTTTACAAGAGAAATTGGGGAAATGGGATTGGAAGGAAGAAAATATATTATATCAATGATCAACTCCAAAAAGCGTACATAGGAACCAACATTTCTTGGAGAGCTAAAATTCTTATTGCTCTATTTTAGAATGTGAAGCCTACAAGGACAGCAGGGATAAATTTGCGGTTACTATATCTGATAGCTCTTGGCATAACCTATTCAGCCAAGAGTACATTGAGAAGTTAGGTGGGCTCATCATCAGCTTGCACAAGAAACAGACCGAGTTATTGAAGTCGGAAAATGTTAAAATTTTATCTATCTATCTATCTAGCTCATCCTCTCCCTTTGGAAAATGAATGGATCTAAATCTTCCATTAAAAAAATTAAGAAATACATCTATTGAAATTGGTGGTGGATAAAGAGATTCTCCTTTCCCTTCTCTGCAGTTTTTAAGTATTGCACGCATCTCACTATGCTGCAATTTTAGGGCTGAGTGATTACCTCTGAGAATTCTTGTACCAAATTTCATCTCGCAATTTTATCAGATTTTAACAAGTTGGAAATAGACATGAATGATAGAATATTTAACATGATTGAATAGAATTGTGCCAAGTTGATCTGTTAACATACAAAGTATAATTCGCTAAGATTTCAGTTCACAAACAAGTGCTGGGTTGTAATCTGATTATGTGATTTAGCAATAAAAAAATCATCTGTCAAGAACATGGAATGGCTTTTACTGGTCATAATTACAGTTGCAGCTGGTGTAGGAATACTTCTGTCGGAAGTTGCAAAAGCCATATGGTGGAAACCAGTGCAAATCAAAAAGCACATTGAAGCCCAAGGGATTCAAGGTCCTCCGTATAAGTTAGTCTATGGAAACGTTCCAGATGTTCGTAGAATGGCCAGGGAACAGAGCACTTAGCCACTGCCCTCTTCAGAGCACAACATTTTCCCCCAAGTTCTTCCTGCTTTTCATCAATGGCGGAAAACCTATGGTACATTTATTCTCTCCACCTGAAACTTTTCTAAAAATTTAGTTGGAAAGGCATTGATTAGACATCCTGTTTTTATAACCCTGTATCTTATCACTGAACACCATCTATGGGTGTGTTCATTGTAGGAAAAAACCTGCAAACTGAATCGTAAACATTTTCGGTCTCAATTAGTTGAGTCACTCTCTCTATAACCTTAAATGAAAAAATTAAATATGAGGGCAGTTGTGTATAATTTGAGAAATTCGTTTGGAAAGAAACCCAAAACTTTATTCTCCCATTTTCCCCCGATTCTTTAGCTTGAATGTTTTAGACTATTTTTTAACAGTTTGAATTTCACTTCTATGGCCACTGCACAAGTGTTGTCAATTCAGTGGGGTAATGACCTAGCATTTTAGTAGTAGATACGAAGGATATGATTGAAACCATCCAATTCATTAAATATTTATTAATCTGTCCTGCAGGACATAATTTTGTTCACTGGTTTGGGACTAAACCCAGGCTCTATGTTCATGATCCTGAGCTTGTGAAAGAAGTACTACTGAACAAGGATGGGCACTATGAAAAAGTTCCAAATAAGCAACTGGGATATGAAGGTCTTGTGAGATTAGGTGGCGAGAAATGGGCACAACATAGAAGAATCCTTAATCCTGCCTTCCACATCGAACTTTTGAAGGTGAAGTCATAAATTTCCATGATTCTATAGGATCTGCATAAAACATGAAAGGAGATGAATTTCTTCACATAGGTTAATTGGTACTTCCACATCCATTACAACATTGTACACACCTAAAAAGCTGCTTTTCTCCTATGCTTCAAGAATTTGTCAATTAAGATTTTCATTTGTAAAATTAAATGTCTTTGAAGTAAAGTTGGAATTTGAGGATCATCTTCATCATTAGGATAAAATCTCCATAATCCTTAAAATTCCATTTTGAATTCTCCATTATTCCTGAAATTCCATTTTTTCCCTTTTTTTTAACTATTTTCCCTGAATGAATCATAGAAAATGATCCAAAAATATTGATAAAAAATTACTTACAAATCAAATCCAATCCAAAAATTCCAAACTAATATTTGTCTAATATAAATTTGTGTCTTAAAGATAGCCTTTATTTTATACTCTTGACTGTTGCACGCATGAGGTGGTTCTGCTATTCTTTATTCTTTTGTATACAATGAAATTGCACCATCTTAACTTTTATAATATATTTGCTATAGCAGGTCATGATTCCCTCATTTGTGGAAGCTACAACTGATATGTTGAGAGAGTGGAGTAAATTGGTATCTTCAGGTGTCAATGAAATCGATATTTTAAGTGAATTTTCTATTCTTACATCAGATATTATTTCACGCACAGCATTTGGAAGCAGTTATGGAGAGGGGAATCATGTTTTCCATTTACTGAAACAACGAATTCTTATCTTAACTGAAGCTATTCACAGTGTTTATATTCCAGGTTCAAGGTAAACGTTTCAGCAATGGTAAATTTTCCTTTCTGACAATTAATTTGTTGTAAGACATTGTCTAAATATCTTTTCTAAAGACAAGAATTATCTTTGCTAGTCTATTTCTGTGTGGCTTCTGTTTTTCTGTTTGTTTGTTGTTTGTTGATCTGGTTTGATTAGTTGCCAACTTTTGTAGATGTAATGTACCCTTTCTTTTGATCTGCGACTCTGTGGCACTGAGTGACTGTTCTGTCAAGAGTTAGATAGTAAGTGAGGGTTCCTATCAGTAGAAGAATCCGGCTCAATGATAGAATAAGGCAATTATAATTTTTTATGTCTCGCAGTTGGAACAAGGCAGTTGTGTCTGTCTGCAGGTGAATAAGCAACTCAGTCTATAGTTAAGAGGTCTGTTGGCCCTTGGGTTCAGGAGGAGCAGAATAAAAGTATACAAGCTGAGATCTATACAATGATTTGGTGTACTGATGAGGAAAAAGTTGTTCTTAGATGTGTACCACATCTTTGGTTGTAAACATCACACGCTAATACTTTTTGCAAGCTTAATTTTTTGCTTAGTGTATGATGTTTAAGGCTGGCCTAACACATTTGTAACTTGCAATCTATATATTTCCAAATCAACAGACATTACGCCTCCCTAAAACAGTGCCAAAGAATAGAATTTTGCTATTTCCATTCGTCACAAATTTGTATCAAAGTTAACAATTATATATGAAGTGAATATTTGGACTTTAACCCACCCAAATGAATGGTTTAGGCTTATTATAATTGTATAATCTACAAAGACCTTTGATATAATAATCCAAGGATCTTAGAGCCATAAATCTTGAAATAACAATTTTTTTTTTTGAGAAAGGGTATAT
Source organism: Thuja plicata (assembly GCA_018584345.1). Taxonomy (NCBI): domain Eukaryota; kingdom Viridiplantae; phylum Streptophyta; class Pinopsida; order Cupressales; family Cupressaceae; genus Thuja; species Thuja plicata. The sequence goes on along the minus strand of MU225973.1, from coordinate 220,855 downwards.
TCGGTCTTCACACACGAAAATTTCACTGTAAATCTTAAAACTAAGAAAAAGTTATTTGCATCATCTCCAATGAATAATTCAAATGGTTGTTTAAATTTAAATATCCTTCAAAAATCATCATTACTCAGGGTTTTGATAAATTGTAGAAATAATTTATTCTCACAGATTTCTTCCTAAAAGAAAGAATTGGCGACGATGGTGTTTGGAAAAGGAAATCAATAGATGTATGAGACAGGTGATTGAGCGCAGAGAGAGGAGTGCTGCCGTTGAAAACTCAGAGGACTATGGTAGTGATCTACTTGGACTAATGACGACTTCCAATAAGAAACAAGAGGGAGGAAATAAGATGAGAATGAGTATAGATGAAATAATTTCAGAATGTCTGACTTTCTATATAGCTGGTCAGGAAACTTCAGCAACTGTGTTGACATGGACCATGGTCTTGCTGGGAATGGCAAGAACGAGCAAGGAGAGAGGTCTTACAAGTATGTGGGAAAAATGATCCTCCAAAAGCAGACACTGTAAATGGCCTAAAGATTGTAAGCATAAATACGAGAAACCTTAACTTGAGTTTGTTTTCAACAAACATGGTCATTGCATTTCAAAACATTCCAGTAAAATTACTTGAAATTTTGAGATAAATAGCAGGGGAAGCTACGAAAATAGACCATCTCTCTTAGATGATCTTGTTTTAACTAAAATTGTAATACTGAAACTTTGATTAGTGCAAAAGTATATGAATAACTTTGATTAGTGCATAAATATATTTTATTCATGTTATTGCAGGTGGGAATGATTATAAATGAATCATTGAGACTTTATCCACCAGTAGTGGCATTATACAGACATGCAAGTAAGCAAATGAAGCTTGGAAGTTTCTCACTTCCTGCAGACACTCAATTTCAACTTCCAATCCTCGAAATGCACCATGACCCAACTTTGTGGGGGCATGATGTGCATGAGTTCAATCCAGAGCGGAGCCAAGGGATTTCAAATTCTGCCAAGCATCCAATGGCATTCATCCCATTTGGATTTGGCCCAAGGATCTGCATTGGTCAGAACTTTGCACTGCTGGAGGTGAAAGTGGCATTGTCCATGATTCTGCAAAAGTTTTCTTTTGTGATTTCACCTGATTACATACATGCTCCTGTGGAAGAATTCACACTTAATCCCCAACATGGAGTTAAGGTCATCCTCTGCATGAATGAAATTTAACAATGAAGGATCTACAGGTAATTAAGAATCATCTCAGATAATTAACTCGGATACTTCTAAATTGTATTCCATTTGATTATGGTACATAAGCAACGATGTTTGGTAAAAAGAATATATATAAAGAGGTAGATTGGGTTTTATGCAACTTTGCAATGATATTAGTCAAAGCATGCAAGACCAATGTTGTATACTTAGATTCAAAGTGTTCGCTATATGGTTATGATTGCCATCACCCAAGGGCCTATGGTGATCTTGTTGCATTTGGCTCATCTTCACTACTAAATTTAGATTTCAATTTATTTTATGATCAATTTTTTTTCAAGGGTTTGGAACTTAAGAGTATTGTCAAGTAATATGAAATAAGAGTATTGTCAAGTAATATGATTTAATCTTTATATTATCTATATGTAATCTTTATTCTATTTTATTTATTTTTATCATTTTTCTATCTATTATTCTAATTTTTTTTTTAATGTTTGTTTTCAATTGCTCATTCTATTTATAATGGTAAATATGTTCACATGTGTGTTGAATTGATTAGAATCTTAGTTAGTTTTTCTATTTATAGTTTTATATTGTTTTTTCTTTTTTATTCTAAGGTATAAAATTGCTTTCATTTATTGCAACTTGAATTATAATTCATCTTTAGTATATGGTTTTAAAAGATTTTTTGTAAGGTGAAAATAACCATATTTTGTGTTAGTAAAAATATTTTATTTTAATTTTATTACATCATAAATAAGAGCTTTAAATGTAACATTGATAGTGGAGCAAGAGTGGTTCCATTTTGTTAGGTTTTATCATTGTAATTTTGCATTGTAAAATATTAAAAGACCTTTTTGTCTATGAATTATAGAATACTAGATCATTTTATCTCCCAATCACATTAAATCTCAAAAGTATTGTGGTTGCACATTAAGAACACACATTATTAGTTGTGATTTAAGCTACAAATCTTAAATGGGATTGAAACCTCATTTGTAGTATGCCTTGAAATGTAAGTAAGTCTTAATAAGGTTGCACTTTTATTTGTAAATACAATTGCTTGGAATTCGCCAAATATTAAAGCATGTGTTACATAGAGTTATAAATATAATATCATAGATATTTATATAAAAAATACAATTGCTTGGAATTCGCCAAATATTAAAGCATGTGTTACATAGAGTTATAAATATAATATCATAGATATTTATATAAAATATATCTAAAAATAAGTATGCTCATAGATCTCTCTTACTAATGTGTCATTGACTCTAATTTTTATGAGTATATGATATATTTTGTCAAACATTTCAAAAATTAATCTTTCTAAATAACGAGTCTTTCTAAATAACGAGTCTCATTTATTAAAATCAAACATAAAGTGCAATAGTTAACCATTTTACTAACGCAATTAGTTTTTCCAATATCTTTAAAAAAGATGAATGGTTATGTGATATATTTTTATGTGGAAAACTTAATTAAAATAAGAAAAAAATAAAAAATAAATAAAATTTTCACTAAAAGAAGGGTAAAAAGTTATTCAAAACAAAGAGAAGTACAATGCAAAAGGGCCAACTGCCCAATAGGGAAAAAAACACTACACACCCTTATCTTTATCCACTAACTGATCCAACATGTGAGACAATTCCAAAGATAATTATACCATATCCACAATATTCCAACCTTGCATTTGATGAGAAGCCAAACAATCTACTACTCCATTCCACTCCTTAGAAATGTGAATAAAAGTAACATATTCCAAAGAGCCATACAACTTGAGAATTTATCGAATAACCAAAGCTAATTTCCAAGTGACATCATGTAAGCTTCATTCAACTAAGAATACATAGTTTCTTTCAATAGAAAATTAATAATTAAATTAAATTTTTAATTTCTATTTTATTTCATTCTATACATGAACGCGCTATAACTTATATTCAAATTCGTGCTTTGTATTAATAATTTTGAAATAAAAAAATACATCCATTTAATGATCATATTTTGCCATTAGTATACAAAGGAAACAATTTTTGAAACCGTCGGTAACATGCTCACCGAAAGACAAGTTTACAATGCAACCCGACACAACAGTTCACAGAGGTCACCAAAAAATGCTAAGTGCACTATCACCGACAGAATGATCACAGTGTAAACCGACAACACAGTCTACAGTGTAAACCAACAACACAACTCACAGAGTAACCCGACATAAGTTTACAGTGTAACCTGACAGAGAAAATCGAAAGACAGTCTACAGAACAACCCGAGAGGAAAGACTACAGAGCAACTCGAGCACTGGTCTACCGAGAGACAACTTTAATTATGAGAAATGTGGATCTGAGTTACACGTCAGATAAAACACTTAAGTTTTATATTTCACTTAAAGCTTAGCTTTAAATCCATTTCTTGAGGGACAAGTAAAGCAATTGTAATTGTTTTAATCAATGTAACTGATTGAAAACATGCAAACTAGGAGATCAAGGTCAAGTTGTAAACCTTTGATCATAGAGTTATCATTGTAAAGCGCGAAACCTAAATAGGTCAAATTCATTTTATAAATAGATGTGTAATCAATCAGAACAAGATGATGTGATGATGATGACCAGATACAAAGTTTCATGCAGAAGAACAACATAAGATGGAATCAGTTATGAAGAACAAGATTCAAGGATACCGAGAAGAACAAATGTATTAATCAATCACTATAGGTGATACATCATATTGTAAACTTAAAGGATCTGTACTCAGCAATTCAGGATTGCAACTTATCAGGTCAACAAGTATTTTTGACTACATTCTAACAAGTGTAGCAAGTAGAAGAAATCCTTTAAGAAGATGAATTTAACAATCCTTATGTAAATCTGTTAACCGACTGCACACTTAATTGTGTTGCTAAATCTCTTAACAGAGTAGACCTTAACCAGTCTCAACATGTTACTCCTAACAGGGTGAGATCATCAGAAGTGATCAAACTTGTAAGCTTTAACCGACCCTTCCATTTTGCAGATAGTGAAGTTTTGTGGGTTTCATCCCCACCGTAGTTTTTACCTTCTAACACTGGTTTTCTACGTTACCAAAATCTTGTGTCATGTGTCATTACATTTCATGAATGTTTCTATAAATGTTTACATGCAATTATGTTTATGAATTGATATTACATGCATAAAGATAGAAATAACACTATGGTCGATAATGCAAGGAATTGATTACTAATTAAGGGTTAATTGATAAAAAGTTTTAAGGCCCCTCCCCTCTTAGTACACACCATTCTATTATTCCAAAAATTGGTATCAAAGATAGATCTCTTATTTGGACAAGTTTAAATACTTAAGAGAAAAGATCATACAATGGAAAGGTATAAGCTAGACAAGAATATTGAGAATCAGAAGTTGCAGATACAGATCTTCTATGAGCAACACAAAGAAGCTAGAATCAAGATGAGAGAGCTACTGGATAAAAGAAAGGTTATGGCATCTCGCTGTAATGAAAAAGACTATCATGAAGAAGAGATACCTGATTTGTTTGAGTCATCAGGATCTACATCTAGCAATACATCTGACACATCAGAAGGAAGCATTACAAGTCTGAATGTAATCAATCACCATTTGACAGAACAAGTAAAATCACTACAAATCGGTCAAGAGACACAGATGGTAAGGATGATTGATGTCATGAACGATGCTAGGCAAGCTGAGCAAGAAATAACAATAACTATTGATGACAAGGGGAAGATCACTAAAAAGCTACAAGAGAGAGAATCATAAATACAAAGACTTACTAAACATCATCATGAGATCACCAATCAGATAGTTCTTATGAGTCAAGAAGCAAACCGACTGAACATAGAACTCAACGGGAAATTGAAAGCTATTGGTGAGCTAAGAGAAGAAAATGAAAAACTAAAGCATGAAGTAAGGATTCAGAAACAACACAATGACATGATTAAGAAAGCTGAAGAGAGCACAAAAAGAATGGATGATTTTCTGAATGGTCAAAGAAGACTCAACAACAATACCAGTTTAGGGTATACCGAGCATGGATAAGCATCATACCAAGCTGATAAAAAAGATGTCTACACAAATCCAAGATCAAGGAAGCAGTCATGCAATCACTGTGGAAAAATAGGCCACACATAAAATGTTTGCAGGAGAAAAATTAAAGGTATTCCTAAATTCACTTCTACATTCATTGGTAAATGTTATAACTGTAACAAGAAAGGACACAAAGCACATGAATGCAGATCCAAGGTGAAACAACCAAAGAAGGAAACCTATATGGAAAAATATTGTCCTACTTGTAAAATGCATGGGCACACATCTCTTGAATGCAGGAAAAAGAAAAGGCAAGCATGGAAACCAAAAGAACAAGAAAATGTTGATCAACCGAGAAGATTCAGTAACTCATATGTTTGGGATTAAAACACATAGACAAACTGCACAACATGTGGTAGATATGGACACATATCTGCAAATTGCATGAGAAAATGGATGAGAAGGTCTAGAAGCTAGACTAACCCCGGAATGGCATGCTTACACTATCATAGGGCTGATCATCTAAGCAAGGACTGCAGAGATTGAGTGACATAGACAAAAACTTTTTCGATTGGCAATACCATTGAAGACATCAGGAAGATGAGAAACAAAATATGGAGGAAAGATACAAACACTGATGATGCTGGACCGAACAATACAATTGATGACACCTTATCCAATGGATCTGGTGATTCCACCACCCCCACCTAAGCAGAGCAAGTAAGTATGGAACTACACTATACCAAGTTATATTTTACATCAGTTCCAACATACATTGATAATATGCCACATTAGCATGAATAAAGATGCACTATGATATTACTTGTTAAGATTTTGTGAAAACAATCTCGTCGGTATACATATAAAAGCTAAAGTTGTTAATGTAAACCAAACATCGTCATAAATCATGTAAAAGACAATTTCTCTTTGCCCAATACTGAGCACTGTCGGTAAACATGTGAAAGGTCAATTGAATTGACACTTACCCCAAGCATCACATTCTCACCGAGAATGAAGTTAGTTTGTTTCCCGAAGCAAATCCATCTTTGAACATCGAGAAGTGGGTAAAGCATTAATTACACCACTTAGGGCATCGTCTATAAAAAGGCAATGGAAATATCATTCATTCACAAAGCGATTAACAACGAAGAGAAGAGCGAAGAGAAGAGCATAGAGAGAATAAAAATGACCAGATTGCAGAGCGACTCACAAGCATATTCACAATACTCAGACAGATTCACAACATCTACAACAGATCAAGTGAGTAACTAAGACTCGCCGAGCTCAAAATTTGTTCACGGGAAAAGCCCTAATTTCCAAAAACAATGGAAACCACATCTCGCATTTTCAAGATCAAGAATTCCAAAGATAAAAAGATCAACCTAATCAAGAACACTACATGTGAAGAGACTAAGTACAAAATATTCCTAGAGGTTGCTTCACAACCCGACGATGCTAGAGCGTTCTCAAGCATACCACCTAGGGTTTTGCTAGTCAAAGATGTCCGAGCCTATGTCCACTACAAAGTTGCAGAAATCAAAGATCTGGAAGTTGAGGAAGCTTACAAGAAGCTTTGCACAGATGGAAACATCAAAGATGAACATAAACACATTGAGGTGAAAGGGCTGAAAAATTTCCTAATATTCCCGAAGGAGTTTAAAACCAAGTGGATCAGGATAGTGCTTGGTAGAGTGCATGACTGAAAGATGTGGCTGGACGAGCCAAAACAAATCACTAAGGATGTAATACACACAGTAACCGGTTATCCTGTAACCGACAAGGTCAAAGCACTCAAACATCCACCTCATCTTGAGATAGAAAAGATGACAGATGCAGTATGGGATGTCAGAGGATTGAAGGTAAAATCCATCCATAATTAAAGTTCGGTGCATGTGTGTTGGGATACAAGGTATCCCAAGCCAGCCGGTTAAACAACATAGCATGCGGAGCAGTTGACACTGCACATAAGATTGTGAAGAAGGGTCTACAACTAGATCTATCCGAGATTCTACTAAAGCAATTAGAGGAGAACATGAGGAAAATCAGGTCAGCTAAGTCAAATTCATGTAAGTTCAGATCACTTCTAATGTGTACATTTTTCTATTTCCAGAACTTCTTCCCATCTATCGATAATGTCCATTGGGACACTACCCGACCAATTACAATTCAAATTAGTGAATTCATCAAGTCACTAGGTGACAACTTTACATAAGTTATGGATGCTTATTTCAATGGATTTAAGGATAGAATGCAGAAAAAGGATGAGGATACCAGAACAACTGGTAGATCAATATAAGTATGATATATGTTTTATGGTGGACACCGATACCACCTTGATCAAACCAGCTGTACCGAGGACAACATGGTTAGCACCACTTGACTATGAGATCAACATAGATCAAGCCACCAATGCTATTAAAGTATTATTAAATGAACCATTAGACAAATCATTACCAAGGTTTGGAACCTATGAAGAGGCTAAGGCAAGAATCAAAACTGACCTAGTAGTGAAGAAAATTGAAATAAAGAAGGATAAAATGGTAAAGACACTTAAGAAGAAGTTGTCGGTAGATGATGAAGAGTCAGAACAAAAAGATGACACCGAGGGACAGTCACCCATCGGTGAAGGTGAACAATCAAGTGACTCCAAATCTATAGAGTTTGATGCACCACCCCCAAAGAAACTAGGAACTACTACTGCATCTAGGATGAGGAGTCAGACAACAAAAGATGCAAGTTCATCCCCGGTTAAGAAAGGACAAGTGAGGACTTGCAAGAGGAAACCTCAAACCAGGAAAAATTTAGAACCAAAGAGAAGAAGGAGATTAATCCAAAGCAAAGAAGATAATGATGACACTAAGAAGGATGAGAAAGAACAAGGAGCTCAAACAAAAAAGAAAAAAATTCCTAAAACAATTAATGAGATTGCTGCATCAATCGTCAAGACAGGTAGCATATGAAATGCTAAGATAATGCAATGGTTAACTTTGGAACTTGAGGATCAGAATAAAATTGAAGATGCCCTCATTCAAGCAATGATTGCATTCAAATATGTATCTAGATATAGTTTGAAAATAAAATGCCACAAGAAATTCTTGATATAATATCATCAAGGTGGACATTTGGATTGAATTTTGAAAAAAAAATAAGGGAAAGATCCTAGTTTCAATTATGCCACTCGAGTCCAAAATGGAAGAAATCGATGAAATGATGAAGTTACATTCAAAGAAGTTCTCAACAAAATTGAGAGCCTACAAATTACTATAGGGAAACTTAATAGATCTTGACAAGGAAAGTGATGATACTTGGAGAAAAATATTCAATCTACCTAAAGAGGATACAAGCCTTGAGAAAGTATTAGCACTTACCAAAAAGCCTCACAATGAAGAGAAGGAAGCTACACTGAGCCCTGAACACATCTTTATAAATGACACTGAGGATGATAATCCAATTGAATTGAATGTAGAAGAAAGTAAAGCAATGGATGACATACCTCAAATTGTGCTGTCATTAAAGGACACAACAGATGTCACAATCCAAGATGTGACAATAATTGATATCACTAGAGATCTTGTCGATGAGGTAAAGGCAGATGAAGATGTCACTGGTTCCACCGAGCACACCAAGGAGCTGGACACATCATAGGATGTTGTATAGGTTAATATACCAGGACAAATGTCACTATTGATATAAGCTATCAATATCATCTCAGAAAAGGAGAAGTCACCCGACCATGATGCAAGCGTACCTGAAGATAAGGGTGAAGAGGAGCAGAAAAACACAACTGATGCACAAAAGGTAAAATATGGAGAGCATAAAGATGCAAGTGGAGAAGAGAAGCAAGGTGATGCCACTCCAAAGGATGCTGAAGGAGAAGCTGCAGATAAATATAAGGTTGATGAAGAGACATCCAACACCAACCAACAGGTAAATACCAAGCAGCAGGTAAAAGGCACAACACCCCCAAAGCATTCACCAAGTACATCAAACCAAGAAAAGGATATTTATATGGTACTAAATACATCTGCCTCCACCAAAATTGGTAAGAAAAAGAAGAAGAATAAAAATCTAGTCACGTTGGATGAGATCATTGAAATACCAGACTGTGAACCTAGGACATTGGATCCAGAGTCATTAACAAAGTATGCAAAATTGTTTAAAAGAAAAGCCATGCAAGATAAGCTCAAAAAGGAGACAAAGGACACACAGGTACTAGAAACTACAAAGGAGATACTCTTGCAGATTGTACCTGATACCGACATTGATCAAGATACTCCTATACTTGATAAATTAGCAGTTCTTACCAAATCCATCACATCACAAAATGTAGATGTAGAGAAGGCAATAGAAGAATGTGCAAAGCAGAAGTACCAGTACAAGCTAACAGAGAAAATAAGCCAAGAAGTGGCAGAGAACAAGGTAAAGCTATCTAAATTGGTGAATACATTGGAACCAATTATTTCAGAAGTAGTAACCTTAGTTCAGAAGTTATGCACTTTAGAGAAAATCACTAAGGAGAGTAGTGAAAAGATTGCGAAGATAGATGCAGATCTAAATTCTAGTGCACAAGGTCTTACAACCAATGACAATGCATTCAAGTTGCATTATGACAAGATTATGGAAGCTAAAATGTTAAGACTTGAGATTTTAGAGGCAGAATCCAAATTCAGAGATGAGGTAACCAAGCTCCAGGCTCTAATTCTACCAAATATCATATTACTGCAACAACATATGACTTCGGAAAGAACATTGATTGCCACCCCAGAGATGTCTGTCACTGACAATACCACCCCAGAGATGTTTGTCACTGACAATATCTATGATATGCACGCAAGAATAAAATTGGAGCACATAGCCCTGGAACACCTTAAGGAGAAGTGGGAGAAAATGATGGAAGACATGAAAAACTCCCATTCTCACATTTTCGACAAGTTGAAAGTATTACACCTTTGTCCTTATTATCAAAAAAGGGGGAAATAATATGTGACAAAGAGAGAAAAGATAAAGGGGGAATTGATAAGGTAAAAAGGGGGAAATAATGAAAGGAGGAAATATATGTGTAAAGACAAGAATATATACATGTACACATACTATATCGAGACATACACATAGGGGAGTCATATTGACAATGTGAACACATGGTGTATATACGAAACATTTTAGTTTTTGCACATATCAGTTTTTGATACTAATGTCAAAGGGGGAGATTGATGATCATATTTTTTCCATTAGTATACGAAGGAAATAATTTTTGAAATCATCGGTAACATGCTCACCGAAAGACAAGTTTACAGTGGAACCCAACACAACAATTCACAAAGATCACCGAAAATGGTAAGTGCACTATCACCAAAAAAATGATCAGAGTGTAAACCGACATCACAGTCTACAGTGTAAATCGACAACACAACTCATAGAGTAACCCGACAGAAGTTTACAATGTAACCTGACAGAGAAAACTGACAGATAGTCTACAGAACAACCTGAGAGGAAAGACTACAGAGCAATCCGAGCACCAGTCTACCGAGAGATAACTTTAATTCCGAGAAATGTGGATCTGAGTTACACATCAGATAAAACAGTTAATTTTTATATTTAGCTTAAATATTAGCTTTAAATCCATTTCTTGAGGGACAAGTAAAACAATTGTAATTGTTTTAATCAATCTAACTGATTGAAAACATGTAAACTAAGAGATCAAGGTCAAGTTGTAAACCTTTAATCATAGAGTTATCATTGTAAAGAGTGAAACCTAAAAAGGTCAAATTCATTGTATAAATAGATGTATAATCAATTAGAACAAGATGATTTGATGATGATTGTAGCCGAAGAGCACATCTAAGGATCAGATACAAAGTTTCATGTAGAAGAACAACAAAAGATGGAATCAGTTATGAAGAACAAGATTTAAGGCTATCGAGCATAACAAAGGTATTAATCAATCACTATAGGTGATACATCATATTGTAAACTTAAAGGATCTATACTCAACAATTTAAGATTGCATTTTATCAGGTCAACAAGTATTGTTGAGTACATTCTAACAAGTGTAGCAAATAGAAGAAATCCTTTAAGAAGGTGGATTTAACAATCCTTATGTAAATCTCTTAACCAAGTGCACACTTAATTGTGTTGCTAAATATCTTAACATAGTAGACCTTAACCAATCTGAACATGTTACTCCTAAAAGGGTAAGATCATAAGAAGTGATCAAACTTGTAAGCCTTAACCGACCCCTTCCATTTTTGCAGATAGTGAAGTTTTGTGGGTTTCATCCCCACCACAGTTTTTACCTTCTAACAAGGGTTTTCTGCGCTACCAAAATCTTGTGTCATATGTCATTATATTTCATGAATGTTTACATGCAATTATGTTTATGAATTGATATTACATGCATAAAGATAGAAATAACACTATAGTCTGTAATGCAAGGAATTGATTACTAAAGGATTAAGGGTTAATTGATAAAAAAGTTTTAAGGGTACTGATTCACCCCTCCCCTCTCAACACACACCATTCCATTATTCCAACACCATTACATAAACTTGATACAAAATGATATTGGAGGAAATATTTTAGATAAAAAGAAAGGGGAAAGGAAATGAGTATAAAAATCCTTTATTAAAAGATTTTTTCTTTAATAGTTTGAGCAAGAATGACAATAGTATCATCTATAACTACATTTTTTTGTTGAAACATAATTATCAAATAACAATTAAAATCCCAAATTCAATGCTCAATCTAATTCCCACATCTCACCATACAAGTTCCTCCCACTCTTGTTCACTTACATCTCTATAAACTATTTCCACTCAAGGAAGTACCTAATTTTCTCTATGCATTATTTGGTGTAGGCCCTACCATGCCACATAAGATTAGAATATCGACAAAGATGCAAAGTTGCATAGAAAGTCGCAAGTGAAAAATAAATATGTATTTAAATTAAATCATTAATGTATAGTCATCACATACAAGAGATAATACATCATAATCAACTATAATTTTGACAAAATTGCTGAAAACAACAGTTAACAACTATTAAGAGATTTCGACCAACTTATCGAACACATCAATATAGACCAAGAAGAAAATATACTAATAAAGATAATTTAAATCACATTAGACATAAGAATAGTACAAGAGCCAATGAATTGACTAACATAAGTGTGCAAATATCTTAAGAAGAGATCAACGGGTTGATGAGAATGAATCATAAGGCATCAAACATGAAGACTTTCGTGATAGGAACTCCAGACACCTATTTCACACAAATACATTGAGGGTGAGAATATTGTAGGAATGCATTTCCACCCTACCAGGAAATAGTTATGCTTCCCCAGAATATTTCCTAACATGAAAGATACCCATCCCAGCTTGAGGTAGTCTAACAAAGTGAAATTGATAGGAGTAATGGAATTGTGCATATTGACAAATAATTCAAATGCAAACAAATGGTACTCAAGCATACTTTTTTAATAGAAACAATAACCTTCCTCCTCAATCTAAAGAAAAAAAAACATCTCAAGCTCTTAGTTCCAACTCATATAGAAAAATCAAAGGTAACATGAGAAATACAATCATGCATTAGTCTTTGGAAGGATATTTGTCCAAACTGGCAATAAATCATAAACACCTATATTATTGGACACATAAAGGGTAACAAGGAATCAAATTATTTTTGTAATAGGCACTTTCACTGCTTAACTAGTTTAAAATCATTGCACATTGTTAATAGATGTGTTAACGATTGGGTGTTGGTTTTGACAAATTTCTAATGAGTAAACTAAGTACAAAATTTGCATAAATATTTCATAACAAGATTCAATCTAGGAACCCAAATACAATCCACTAAAGCACTTGTTGGTTATAGAAGCATCCAACCATGTGCTAAAAAAATTAAATAATCACTCTACTATCATGACTTTGTATAACAAGGAAAGCTAAACTACTTTCCCATCATGCTTCATATGAAGATACATATTCATAGAGTATTTACAAGATAATAATTCTTGCAATATCATCATAAGATTATCACAAATGAAGATTACCTAAATAAAATTCAAACAAAATGTGATAATAATGAAAACCATAGAATGACAACACCCATATCATATTATATAAGGTTATCTCAAATATTTTCTAGTTAACAGTAAATTCTTATCATTATCAAAATGATTCGTGGCTAAAATTTGAGGTAGCTTCTCATAGTTTTGTGAAAGGCCTATCTCATGATTTTGACAATTATCATGTATACACACATATAGGCAACAATTGTTTCATCTAAGATGTTAGATTGTTTCAACTAAAAGTCCTCAATGATTAGCTTCAAATAAAAATGTAAACACTGCAATAACCCCAACACCTCGATGAAGTACTAGTAAAAATGTATTATTAAACTTTCTTATTTATAGATGATGCTACACAAGCCTCTTCTAAAACTTAACAATACAGAGAAATTGCTGAAATTAAAATTCAAGCAATCAAAGTTTACTATCACCAAATCCAACTACGAAAATTAGGAAAAGAAATGTTAGCAGTGGTTGTGTGTGTGTGATTTTTACACCTTCATGAGATTAGTTTATTTTAATCAATTCTATGGAAGAAAAACAACAAATTGAACTAAGAATTGAAAGGAAATCATTAAGAATCCCATGGATATCTATCTAAGCATGCTAATAGAAATCTCTCAGCTTAAATCTCTACTAGTGACAGTCCTAGAATGAGAAATTGATTATGATAAAGCTTATCTTTCTCACAATTCTCTCAAATATGCTCTCAAATTCACTCAAAATGCTCTCAATTATCTCTATTTGCAATGAAAATGCTATGAAATCTCAAACAAATTGCCTATAGTGTAGATGAAATGTATTCAAATATCTAGGATATGTTATGCTTGCAAAATGCTCTCTATTTATAGGATTTTCCCAAGTGTAGGGGGTGGAGTTAATTGATCATGATTTAACCTTGGTTAAGTGAGAGGCTTTCAAATGGTTTCAAATGAGGGGACAATTTAAATGATTGTCTCAAAGGTTGGGACAAGATTAGTGGAGGAAATTGCAAAGATTAAATGAGTGGTTGAGATTGCAAATTTAGAGTGATCCATGTGATTTTCCTTCTCAATTCTCATCGGTTCCTAAAATCTTGTTGAAAGATAATATGATTTAATTAATTAAATTAGACATGTAGGGGAATAGGTTGGATTTGATATTTTGATTTAAACTAAACAATTAATTGATTAAAATCAATTATATAGTTTGATTAATCCCTTTAGGCTTATATTTAATTAATTAATGTCATTTGTAATTGATCCTTTGATTAAATTTTATTTGTCCCAATTTGATTTAATAAATGTCCATTTGATGTGATAAAGTCCATTTAAATTGATTTAGAGAAATTTGATGAGATTTGATGCAGATTTGATTGATTAGGAAACACCTGACCAATTTTATGTGTCCACAAATGCCCCTCTTTAAATTGATGTGTGAAGCGCATTGATTCAAAGAAAATTTGATGTCCTGATTGCTGACTGATACTTGATTGATTGATTCAATTGATACAAAACCGGATGCGAGAATAACCCTGATTCAAAACTCTGATGCGAATATTGATGCCATACCATGATGCAAAACTGATTTGAAAAGGCACAAAATTCCCCACTGATGATAGTTTGAAATTTCCATGCCCCAGATTTTGATTGACATTTGATAGAAAATACGATGCAAAATCCTGATTTTGATCACATGATGATGCCCACTCATAAATGAAAACAAACTCTGATATTAATCCTTGATTTGAATATTTGATGTGGATATGATGCCCCCTCAGGAAATGAATCAAGATGATGTTTGGATGATTTGGTTGAGTTTGGGAAATTGAGATTTATTTCCTGATAAAATCAATTTGAAAGTGCCCCGACCATGAGAGAATTTTGATTGTAATAACTATGATTGAGAAAATGTTGCTAATGTTTTAGATACGTTGATGATGTTTGAATATCACTTGATGTCAGTCATAATCACTTGGTTGATGTTGTATTGATGTCAATTGGATAGGATATGTAGGTTGATGGATTGATTGGATAAACTGATAATTCGCTCTCAAGATCTAGAGAGACGAATAAATGAATTTATTTTCCTTCCTCAAGATCTAGAGTTAGGAAATTTGATGTGCTCAAGATGAGAAAATGGATGATAGGATAAATGATTGACTTGAAATGATCAATTGGATGATTTGACTAATTGATATTCGATTTGATTGGATTTAATGGGAAGATTAATGGTGGGAGACTGATAGATAGGGTCATTTGATATGATTAAGGTGTAGATGTAGGTACAGGTAATGAAGAGAATTAGGTTGCCCCTAGTTGATCAGATGGTGAGGTTACCCCTAGGTGAGCAGATGCATAGTGATGATATCCTTGATGTAGAATTGATCATTTGATGGATCAGACATTTGATGATGTAACCATGTTTAACTTCCACCCCCTTCAGGAAAATCCCATAATTCCAATGTGATGAAGGGTGCTCCCCTTAATACCACAAACACATAACAGAAACAGAGAAGCAACAACAATTTGCAAGAACAGAAAATGGACTTCTTATTATCTCCACAAATGCGGAATTACAAACTTTCAGAATTACAATATGCAAAGCAACATGGGCATTCCCCTTACAATATTCTGTAGGACAAAGCCTCAAATTATTACCCAGATCTACCCAGAACTGTCCCGAACTGCCTAAAACAACACTACGGGCCTTCTTTATATAGGCAATTTCCACCGCCCGCGAAGGTTCCAGAAATTTAGCCCTTAGGGCCAACCAAACTTGAATTATTTTATTTTTTCAATTTAGTACATCAAAGTCGGCTCAAAATAACTTTTGAAACCCGAAAATTTTGAAGGAAAAATATTTTCTGCTATTTCAGGTGACCCAACTTCCGGAGACCATAAGTCATCACCAGTTGAC
>MU225973.1:182817-204560 GCA_018584345.1 Thuja plicata | reverse complement strand
CTTACTAAAAATAGCAAGTTTCCATAAATAGCAGCTCTGCACAAGGTAGCCCTTATTGAAAAGAAAACATAAATATTTTTGGGTGATGCAAGATTGCCCTTACACCCAGGATGCTCCTGCATCACAATGCAAGATTAATCAATATGAATGCAACTAATTGTCACTTTTTCTTTGCGAAAGAAATGCAAAAGGAGATATAGTTTCATCATCGAGTTTTTTTGGAACTTGAAAAGGTACAAACCTCACTGGTTAGATTTACAAACCATGAGGATATGAATACCTCCTTTCAGATTTTAAAATAGTCGATACAACTCTCACTGGTTTGACCATGGGAGTATGAATATCACTTTCGTCGAATTCAATGTTGCATGAACATACAAATATATGATACCTTCCATATGCAAATGTCCTCATTGATTCTTTGATGACCATGTTATTAGACGAGTTTGCATACTTATATGAATCAATCTTAAGACAATCACACATAAATCAAGAAAAGATATCACACTTTTATCATTGCCAATCTAGTCGAAACATCATTGATTAGCTAAAAAGAACATGACTCAATTAATATCATAAAAAACTTCAAGTGCTTGTATTGTATCAATATTTTTTAATAGAATTCCATCCATTCTGATCTGTTAGGTTTTGTCAATTTTAAATCCTGATAATAAGGTCATAAGGTTCAAGGATCAAGTTTCAAGATCAAATGTTTGGTTGAACAATAATATAAATCAAAAGTTCAAAATTCTATTCGTTGGAGTTTAATGTCTCAGGTTGTGTGAATTGGTGTCTTTCTATTGAAATCTGTTTGATTAGGATCAAATTCCCCCCAGTTGCATAGGAAAATGTTGGACTTGGGAAAATCTCAAAATTATGATGAAAGATTTTTAGATTTAGATTTTTTTTTTGAATTTTTAAGGATTTTTTTTATTGTTTTGGATTTTTAAGAATTTGTTTTTTTTGGATTTTTTTGGATTTTTAGATTTTTAGAAAATTACCAACTCTCAAACAAGATCACATTGGTTTGCCCCCAATGTTTAACAAGGTATAGGACATGACTGATGGATTTGCAAGTTGATGGATTAGAAATGGAAAGTTCATTGATGGATGAAGAATGTGAATGTGACCCGTAGGACCATCTCCTCAAGATTACCCAAGCTAAGGAAAAATGATATAGCATTGCGGAACATGTTTTTGGATAAGAAATGGAAGCCAATGATGTATTTATAGATAATATATGGGATAAAAATCTGTTGTCATGAAAGTGAGTGATCCAAAAGAGTGGACATGTCAAGAGGTTTTTGATAACAAATTTTGTACTTTATGTCATTCATTTCCGATTAAGACCAATGGATCAATTTGGGAAAGATGTGGTTAAGATAGCATGATCAAGATAAAGGGGCGATGGAGGCTATGAGGGGATGGTTTTGGGATTAAGGAAATACTTCTTAGGAATAATGAAGGTGGATTGGGGAGAAGCAAGATCATGATAGGGTAGCATGGATGCAACAAGTAAATAAGCTGATGGAAAGGATAATGGTGTCAAGATACTTGATGCTCATGGATGTATTCAACCTTGTCAAGACCAAAGGTTAAAGAGGGAATATGGATGCAATTAAGATAAATGATTAGATAGGGAAGATGGAGGATATCATGGATGAAACTTTCCCCCAAGTGTAGAGTGCAAGAGGAGGAATTACGCATGATGCCTGTTTTCCAGGTTTTCATCATGGTACTTGTTCAAGGCACCACAAAAAGTGGTTTTCACCATAGGAAGGATTGATTTATCTTTAATTTTTCTACCAAGGTGCCCGTTTACCAGGTTTTCACCAAGGCACTTTTCTCTTTTTCAATTTTTTTTTTTGTATTTTTCAAAATTTCCCCAACGTCTGGATCTTTGGACAATGCTCTTTTGAAAGATATGCTATAATAAACCATAAATATGGCTAGGATGCTCAAAGATATTGATGACGTGATGATAAAGGACACATATGGAGGATAAGGGTAGATGGTGGTAAAGGTTTTATGCCATAGATTGGATAAGAGGGATGGAAAGATGGAAAGTAAGAGTTGGATAATGAATGTGAGGATAAGAAGAAGGTATGTTGTGGATGGAAATGTTGGCAAGATCAAATTTGACACACACTTTGAAGATTGGTGGAATGGTGGAGGAACAATGGATGAAGGAGGTGAGGATGTAGCTAAGATAGTGGATTTTGGGATATAGGAACCCATAGTAGACTTGGAACGTGGAAAATGTTTGGAAGGAGATGGACTGAAAGCCTTTGGAAGCTTGAATGTCAACTTTGATTTTTCTTTTGTGTGCCACTCCTTCAAAAGTGACTTGGGAATCTACATAGTCTTTGATTTTTCTTTCTTTTGTGATGCTTTGGAATGCATTTCTTCAATGAGGGATTTTGGAACCCACTTTTTCTTTGATTCTTATATTTTTTTGGTGGACCTTTGTGGCCTTTTGGTTATTTCCTTTTATTTTTCATTCACATGTCGATTAGATGAGACATGGTGATCTTTATAGACATGTGGATTCTTGAAATTTTTCTTTTTATGTTGCACATCCGAATTTCTTCCAAAATACTTGGGAGTTGTGGATGAATAGGAATTATATGGAGGGTTCATATGGATGGGTGTTTGGATATTCTTCAAGTTTGTGTGCCTTCGTTGATCTTGATATGTGATAGGGTAAGTCGATGGAGAACTAGAAATGGTAGGCATGGTTGATGGAGGGATATATGGACCCAATATGGATGGAAGGTATGGATGCTTTAGCTTTGGGATATATGGACCGAGGATGGATTTGGAAGATGGTAAAGGTTGATGCTTACATTTTAAGGGAGGGATATAAGGTGTGAAAGGGATATCAATATCTTTGGAGTGAGTTATATTGCCAAGGCTCTCATTTTAAAGATTTATTTTTATACCAATAGGCTCATGAGTAGATTTCATAGGAGAAACTTTGATAGGATCAACCGAATCTTGAAGGGATTTATTATCATGCAAGGTATTTGGAGGAATGATGGTTTCTTGAGGTGAATATGGAGGATCATGACAAGGAGTTGATGGGATACTTCGATCTTGACAAGGATTTTCAGATGGTGTAGATAGGGTGCTTTACTCTTGATTTTCAATATGTTCATTGGAAATGGTGGAAGGGATATCTTGATCTTGCTTGGGAAGTGGAGAGGTATGTAGCTCTTGAGGTGGAGGTATATCTTGATCTTACTTGGGAAGTGAAGAGGTATGTAGCTCTTGAGGTGGAGGGATATCTTCTTGGAAGAAATGAAAGGGTGCAAGGGGATCATCAGAGGATTCTATGGATATGGGACCTTCATCAAATATGGGAGGGGATTGTATAGAATCTTGATCTTGATCTTTATTAATATTTGTTTCTTTTCTCTTTGGATTATTCTCTTGACATTGAGCTACTTCTAAGGACAAGGTAGATGTTTGGATATGCATGGGGAATATTTGGAGGAATTATGGAGAATCCCTTTGAATAGGCATTGAAGCACATGATATCTTAGGGTCTAAGATCTTTGAAGCATGGAAATGATTTTCAGAAAGATGTAAGTTAGCTTGGGTTTCTTTTAGAGGTATCCCTTGAGGGTAGACATAGTCAACGTGGAAAGTATCATCATTAGGCTCACTCTTTGATGGATGAATTTTGGATAGTTGTGAAGCTTTGTGAGATGGATGAAGGATGAAAGGAGTAAATGCTATGGGAGAAAACTTGCTAGATAGAGGTTTGTACATTAGGTCTATCTTGAGAGTGGTACCTTCCTCTTTATTCTCTTGATCACAAATAGGATGGTCATGAAATTTCTCTTGATCCAAGGTAGGTTTGTTGCACTTAAATGCTTCTTTTCTTGAAGAAGATGAAGATACAGATGGCCCATCATCATAAAGAAAAGAAAAAATTGATCTTAACGATGGCGTGTTCAATTATGCATCCTTTTGTTTTTCCTTATTCTTCCTTAAGGTTGACGTGTCATAATTATGAGGAAGTGTAACTCCTAATTGAGCTAACTTTAAGATATATGCTTCTTTATCCCTCTTCAAAATTAAGTGCATTGTTTCCATAAACATGGGATCTTGGGATGCCTCCAATATTTCATCTTCAGTTACTTCATCGTATTGATTTCTATGGAGATTTTGATCTTGATTTTGATAATTTTTCTCCACCATAGGATTGATTCATTTCTCAAATAGATTCATCATTATAAATGTTTTTGAAGAATCTGATCTATTCGTTGCACTGGACAAAAATAACTCCGAAAAGGGTATCCAAATATGATTTCAAAATATTTCCAAACCCTCAGGAAATGCCCTATGTTTGACCTTATTTGTTTCTGGGTGTGACTTTAATAATGTGTACATGTGATTTTAAGCCTGTGTACATGTTACTTGGAAGTATATCACGCGTGATTCTACAGTGTGTAGGCGTTATTTCACTATTTGAAAGCATGATTTCACAACTTGCAGGAGTTACTTGCCAAGAAAATAAGCATTGTTTTGTCAATTACAGGTGTAAATTCAAATTATAAGCATTACAGGAATGTTTGTAGGCATTGTTTAACTTCTTGTACACGTCATTTTGCTGGAAAATTTGGTTTATCACAGTTTTTAAGGATTTAAAGGTATAAAGTCTGTGATCAAATTTGTTGGATTTTGTTCTTGCTTGAAAATAATGAGACAAACACACTACACACATCAATTTGCCTTTTTACTCCTAAAACACACGAAGTGTATGTTCTCAGATGTTTTCACGGGTCTTGCACAAGAATCTCTTCCAAGCAATCTACCTAAGGTCAATTTTGGCTTTTAAACATGGCTCTAAAAGGGTAGCTTGCTAAATTAATTAGGTTTTAGTTAACACCTCCGTTCTAAACCATGAAGAGTCTCTTATACCCTCATTACAAGGGCTTCCCACATGCACAAGAGTATGATTTTGCGCAATCCTGAAGGACTACTAGAGGAAGTGAAGACTCTCAACACAACTTAGTCACTTCAACCCTTTGGGGATGAGTGCATTTGATTATAGTGGGTTAGATAGTATCACGACTTAAGTGATTGTCTCCCACTTGGGTCATTCCCTCTCACCGCCTTCGTAAAGGAATTCTCAGGAGGCAGCACCTCTATGTATCTAACATGTTCATGAAAAAGCAAAAAATGAATTTAGTTAAGTAAGTTTGGCAATTTGATTCACTCAAAGAGTGAAGAGAATATCCCTATTACTCTCCTTTATTCCGAACACTTCAATCACACTTATTCATTTTTAACCTCTTGACAAGGAGGTTTTTATAAATTGAAATGTGCGGTTCAATTTCTCCCTTTCTTTCTACCACCCAAACTCAACACTTTTGGCTTTTTGATCAACTTAAAAAAGTTGAGAGCATATACCTAATGTTTTGTTTGAATGGACAATAATAGGTTGGCCCTATTAGCTAGATTTAAATGAAAATGCAACAATTTAATCAAAGAAAGCTTGTTAAGTGAAATACCTCATTCAATGCTACCAAAGGCTAGGCACATTTTTGAGATTTTTGCTTTTTATTACTCACCTAGTGGCTATAGTTCCCTCTCTGTATCCTCCAACGAATTAGTCAACACCACAACTGAAGAAAAACAAATTAAATTGACAACAAATTTAAGATCCTTAACAAATTGTTGCAAAGTCAAAGCTTAAGGACTTAAGAAATGAAATCAATTGAGAGAAGGAAATTTCTTTTTGTAAGCATTACTAACTTTAATGAAATGTTCAAATAATTCTTCCTCTTCTTCTAAACTCTCCAAAATGATTGCATTAAATATTTCTTTTGCATTATTGTTTAAGAGCCTTACATCTTTGTTCTCCCTTTTGATCCTTTGTTCGGGTTTATGAACCTTTGGATGTCTATTCATCTACAGAAAAATCAATAAAACAACATTACTATTTTAGATTTTTTAATCTGCAACTAAAAAAACACAAAAAATAGTAAGCGTCATTTAACAACTTGTAGGTGTCATTTTACCGTGTGTACGTGTCACTTTACAATGTGTACGCATCACTTTGCAGTGTGTACACATCACTTTACTGTGTGTACGCATCACTGTACAGATTGTACGCGTCACTTAACAGATTATATGCATCACTTTACAGACTGTATGCATCACTTTACAATATAATAGGCATTATTTTGCACTGTACTAAGCGTCGCCTTGCACTATTCTAGGTGTTTCTTTACCCTATGTTAAGCGTTGATTTACTAACCAATAGGCGTGGAAAGAATCTGCACAAGCATAACAAAGCACTGTAAATACATGAAAAGAAAGTGCATAAGCGACAGAAAATAGTGAATAGGCATTATTTCAAACCTCGTAAGCATCACTTTATGAGAAAAGGCATCATTATTTGGCTACTAGGTGCTAAGAGAAATTAGAAAAGAAAATAGAAGGAATCTTTAGGCGTCATTTCACTGTGTGTAGGCATCATCATTTTTCTTGTAAGCGTCGCTTTACTTGTAATCTGCAAAATACACACAAAATGAAGCAAAAACCTGCAAAATATCAGCTAAAATGAGGATTAGAGTCCTAAATCCCCACGGTGGGTGCCATTTGTGTATGTGATTTTTACACCTTCATGAGATTAGTTTATTTCAATCAATTCTATAGAAGAAAAACAATAAATTGAGCTAAGAATTGAAAGGAAATCATTAAGCATCCCATGTATCTTTATCTAAGCATGCTAATAGAAAGTTCTCAACTTAAATCTCTACTAGTGACAGTCCTAGAATGAGAAATTGATTATGATAAAGCCTATCTTGCTCATAATTCTCTCAAATATGCTCTCAAATTCACTCAAAATAATCTCAATTATCATTATTTGCAATGAAAATGCTATGAAATCTAAAAACAAATTGCCTATATTGTAGATGCAATGCATTCGAATGTCTAGGATATGTTATGTTTGTAAAATGCTCTCTATTTATAGGATTTTCCCAAGTGTAGGGGGTGGAGATAATTGATCATGGTTTAACCTTGGTTAAGTGAGAGGCTTTCAAATGGTTTCAAATGAGGGGACAATTTAAATGATTGTCTCAAAGGTTGGGACAAGATGAGTGGAGGAAATTGCAAAGATTAAATGAGTGGTTGAGATTGCAAATTTGGAGTGATCCATGATTTGCCTTCTCAATTCTCATTGGTTCCTCAAATCTTGTTGAAAGATAATAGGATTTAATTAATTCAATTAGCCATGTAGGGGAATAGGTTGGATTTAATTTTTTGATTTAAACTATATAATTAATTGATTAAAATCAATTATATGGTTTGATTAATCCCTTTACGCTTATATTTAATTAATTAATGTCATTAATAATTGATCCTTTGATTGAATTTGATTTGTCCCAATTTGATTTAATAAATGTCCATTTGATGTGATTAAGTCCATTTAAATTGATTTAGAGCAATTTGATGAGATTTGATGCAGATTTGATTAATTAGGAAACACCTGACCAATTTTATGTGTCTACATACATTGTAAGTGGGTTTAAAATGGGCTTCCGTTATGATAAATATGGCAACTTATACTGTACTTAGGAGATTAAACGTAAAAGAGCACATTTATGAATTCTTGTTTTCCAAGCTCTAATTCATTTATTTAAGAATTTGATTTTTCTTGGAGGAGATGATCTACGTTAAGGGTTTTCATGTTCATGGGAACACAATTAACAACATGTTGGAAAAGAACCTAAATTTGATAGGGTGATCCTTCTTTGAACTCAATAAATTCTTATGTCAATCAAAGATGTCAGAATGAAAGATTCCCAGAGATTGCATTCTGTACAATGTCTAAAAGGGAAAGAGTTCAAAACTCTCAAACATAGATTCTCCAAGCAAACAAAGAATTCTCTACAAAAAAATAACTTCAGCTCCCTGAAATCAACCATGCCTTTGGAAAAAAAAGCATAAAATTAATGAAAAGATCTTACTGGTCAGTGAATTTGCATGTCACATACAACTGGGTCATGAACCATAGTAGGAAGCTCAAATATATAACATGAAACTTGGTGGGTATGTAAAACTTGGGATACATTTATAGGGTACCTTAAAACAAGATATAAACATTTACATCATCATTGCATATTCATTCGAGGAATGAATTGTTGGAAGTGGTGACAGTTCTGAGAGGGGGGCTGAATCAGAACATAATAAAATTTACAAGATTACTATAGTTTCTAACTTCAAACTTCTGAAAAGTCAGATTCACATGCTGTGAAAATAAAGCAATATGGAAATTAATAACTCACAAAACAAGACAAGGATTTTTGCCGAGTAGGAAACCCTCAAAACTTATGGTTTTTTCACAGGGAGAAAAACCACTCCCATTGAACCTGTAATTTTATTGAGCAATAACCCTCTTCATACAATAGCAGCTACAACTGCCTTCCTGGGCTAAAGCCCTTCACTTCTTCCTTCCAAAATAAATCTCTGTCAATACAGTTTATATGTATAACTGTATGCATTTACACAACATACATCTTATATATATAAACTTATGTAAGATATGCTTTTAATGTTTTTTTTTTTTTTATATATATACCAGAATAGTCTCACTGTTTTTCTTCACATTACTTCCACGCCCTCCTCTTTTTCAATAGAAAGAATACATAGTACAAAAAATATTTCAAGAGCAGTTACACATTGTAACTGTTTACAATATCAGTTCTCATAAACTGATAACCGGATAGAGATCTGTTTTGAATAAATTCATAAAAAACCTTCACAAAAATTCTTGATGAAAGAATAGAGAATTCTTTGCTCAAGAACTTATCACAAATGAGTTGTTCCCAACTTAACCATTACACAACTAAACTGTGTAACTAATCAATTGAAACCACAACATATAAAAATGCTGCAGTGAATATCCAAAACTAAAAATGCTGTCGTGAATACCAGAGTTCACAATCATATTACAAACCCAAATGTTGCCGTGAATACTCAAGTGTCAAAATGACACAAATCTCTTTTTTAAACAGTATGCAAATAGCCAAGCCAAAAGCAATGTTGAAAAGCTGAGAAGATTTTATTTTCAATCGCTTTATGTGAATCATTTTTAAGACTTTGTGCTGTAAGAAATCTTCAAGAATATGCACAGAAAAAACTTTCATTTTGAGAAATCTTGACTATTCTTTTCCAAAGAAAAACTGGTTGAAGATGCATACCTAAACTGTCATTTTGTCAAACCTTGACTGTTCTTTCCCAAGAAAGAAAAAGACTGGCTGAAGATGCATACCTTTGATAATAACCTAATAGACAGAGAATCATACAAACACTTCAGCAAAGATACCATAAAAATGGTATTAACCAGTTCCTTGTATAGAGACGATAAGCATATCAAAAACCCACAACCTCAAAGTCAACATAGTGTCATCAAAAGAAGCACCGAAGAAATCATGGCGGCGCCCTCAGTTAGGGAAAACAAAAAATGATGCTCATGTAAAACCTCTTGACGATAATGACCAAAAAGTCCTTAATAAAATTTTAAAGAGTTTCACGTCCACCATGCATAAAAGACACGTGGAAACATAAGTGCCAAGTGTTGACAAACAAGAGTCAACAAAAACTGTAACAAAACTCAAGTGTAATGCAAGTTTGTTCGCACGACACAGTACACATACACACCTCAGAATACCAGCTGGATAACAATAAAATAATCACTACAGTGTATCAAGGACAAACAAAGACAATAATCTCCCCCATTTGTCCTTGAGGCAAAAACATTTTTATTCCCTCATATATCATATGGTAAAATATAGATGAATGTTCAATATAATCACATAAACAAGTAAGTATATAAAAAATATCAGAAAATCATACTTACTTGCATATATGATAACTATAATCATGCATTTACATTTGACTAGACGAAGTATGATATATAAAGGAAAACAAATGAAATGCCGTAAATACCTGTCAGACCTGTGTGTGGAATTGGCAACCATCTGAAGCTCACAATGAGCCTGCAATCATCTCTACAACGTTGATACCCAAAACTGATCCAACCACTGAAATTAACTAAAAAGACTGCAATTACTGCCATGACTGTTACTGAAGAACACAATACAGAAAAGCTGAAATCAAACCATAGAAAACCACTGAACTAAAATGGAGCAAAGATACTGAGAAGAACTGCAAAGATACTGATAAGAAATTCTCCCCCATTTTGCATCAAGGACATAAAATACTACTAGAAAAGAGAAAAATAGACTGTGAAGAGGAAGCAACAACCTCTCATAGACTCCCCCACAAGGGAAAAACTTATTGTAGCAGAGAAAGAGAAACAACACCCAACTAAGTGTAGAGTTGTTCAAAAGGAGCCCGGGGAAGAGATTTAGTAAAAATATATGCCACTTGTGTCTGAGTAGGAACATAAAGCAACTTGAACTCATTTGCAAGAATATGATCACGCAAAAAATGAAGTTTAACGACCACATGTTAGGTGCGAGAGTGCATAATTGGATTTTTACTTAATTGAATAGAACTCATATTATCACACATGATAGAAATAGGTTTAGAAATCTAAATACCAAGATCTAATAACTGATATGTCATCCAAATTAACTGAGTACAACAAGTTGTAGCAGCAACGTACTCAGACTCACAAGTAGATAAAGTGACACAGTCCTGTTTCTTACTATGCCAGGCAACCAAACGATTACCTAAGAAAAATGTAGCACCACTAGTGCTCTTTCTGTCATCTGATCCACCCCAATCTGAGTCTGTATACCCAAGCAAAGTGAAATCATCATTATGTGGATACCATAAACCAAAATCAAGAGTACCTTGAATGTACTTAAAAATTTGTGTAACAACATTAAGATGAGATTGTTTGGGAGCAGATTGAAAATGAGACACCCGACAAACAACTTGCTTCATATCTGGTCTAGATGCTGTAAGATATAAAAGATTACCAATCATAGATCTGTAATAAGTTTGATCCACTGGAGGTGAATCGTCATCTTTAACAAGTTTGCACCCTATTTCCATAGGTGTGCTAACAGGTCTACAATCTGTCATATTAAATTTCTTAATAATTTTTTGGCATATTTTGATTGAGACAAGAATAAACCATGCTCAAGCTGTGTTACTTGTAAACCAAGAAAAAATGTTTGTTCACCTAAAAGAGATTTCAAATTCAGATTCCATGATATCAGAAAAATGCTTTGACAATGCATCAATAGTTGACCCAAAAATAATATCATCTACATAAACTTCCACAGCTAAGATATCTCCATTAACATTTTTAATATATAAAGTGTTGTCTGGACTTCCATGTGTAAAACCATTTGCTATAAGATGCTTATCTAGTTTTGAATACCAAGCTCGAGGAGCTTGTTTTAAGCCATATAGTGCCTTTTTAAGATGATATACATAATCAGGTTTATCAGATGACTCAAAGCCTTCTGGCTATTCCATATAGACTTCTTCATCAATATAACCCTTTAAAAAGGTAGTTTTAAGTTTTTAACATCCATTTGATAAACAATGAACTTTTTGTAACTAGCATATGCAAGAAAGATTCTAATGGATTCTAACCTTGCAACTGGTGCAAAAGTCTCACCAAAATCAATACCTTCCTGTTGAGCATAACCTTTACACAAAAATATGGCTTTATTTCTTACTAATTTGCCCTCTTCATTTAGTTTATTTCTAAAAATCCATTTCCCACCTATAACATTCTTGTTATCAGGTCTAGGTACAAGTTCCCATGTCTGATTTTTCTCAATCTGATTTATTTCATCTTTCATAACATTCATCCAAAAGGGTTCTGTCAAGGCTTCAATCACAATTTTTGGTTCAAAGTCTGATAGCAGACAAAAATGTTCTGCAATAAGAGCATGTTCATCAAGTTTGGATTTTCTTCTAGTTAGAATTCTTCCCTCTACAGCTCCAAGGACTTGAGATTCATGATGTCTTTTTGCTATGATTCTAGAAGGAGACTTTAAAGGAATTTTTGATTCTTGAGAATCTGAACAATGTTCTTGATCAGTATGATCAGACAGTTCTTGATTATCAATATCCGTCTTATGATGTTCACAAGACACATGTTCGCTTCTTTTCAAAGACTCTTCTTCAACACAACTCTCATTTTTATTGTGTAATAAAGAGCTTTCATAAAAAATCACATTAATTGCTTTAATGACTTTATTTAACCTTGTATTATAACATTTGAAAG
The DNA here is from genome assembly GCA_018584345.1 of Thuja plicata. Lineage (NCBI taxonomy): Eukaryota > Viridiplantae > Streptophyta > Pinopsida > Cupressales > Cupressaceae > Thuja > Thuja plicata. The sequence continues at coordinate 192,325 of MU225973.1, read as the reverse complement.
CTTTACTTTGCGTAGAGTATCCCAGAAAAATGCCTTCATCAGACCTGGAATTAAAACTATCTAACAAATGATTGTCCTTCTTAATAAAACACTTACAGCAAAAAATTTTAAAATTCTTAACATTAGCAGTTTTCCCATGCCAAAGCTCATAAGGAGTATATGTTGTTCTTACTCTGATATGAGCCCTATTAAGAATATATATAGCTATATGAATAGCTTCTTTCCAGAATTTATTATGCAATTTTGCTTCATTCAACATAGTTCTAGCCATTTCCTTAACTGTCCTATTTTTCCTTTCTACAACACCGTTTTGCTGTGGTGTACGAGCAGTTGAAAATTGCCTCTTAATACCATGTTTTTCACAATACTCTATGAATTCTTGAAAGAAGAATTCTCCACCTCTGTCAGATCGTAAACACTTCAACTTTAGATCAGTTTCTCTTTCAACCATTTTCCTGAATATTTTGAAGCGTGCAAAAGCTTCAGATTTATGTTTCAAGAAAGTTACCAAGAAAGTTACCTGGACCATCCTTGAATAATCATCTACAAATAGCATGAAATATCTTTCACCATTTAGTGAAGGAGTTTTAGTTGGACCACAAAGGTCAGTATGAACAATTTCTAAAGGTCTATTAGATAAGTACTCTTTGGTTTTAAAAGATTGTCTGGTTTGTTTACCTTTGACACATTCTTCACAAACTTTAGCTGGTTTGCTAATTAGGGGTAAGCCTCTAACCTTTTTATTCTTGTTGATCCTAGAAAGATTGTCAAAGTTTAAGTGACCGAATCTCTTATGCCATAACCAATTTTCTTCTACTTGACTTACAAGATAGGTATTAATCAGTGAAGATTCCTTAACAATATAATCAATTAGGTTATACATATTTCCTCCTATTCTTAATCCATTAGCAACAACTTTGTTCTTACTTTTGATAGTACATCCTTTAGCATTAAAATAAATTGAAAAACCACTGTCACAAATCTGACTGACACTTAGAAGACTGTGTTTTAATCCTTCTACATAGTAAACATCATGAATAGGTGTATCTATATTAAGAACTATTGAACCATGACCAATGATATAAGCACCCGAGTTATCTCCAAACTGAACAAATCCTCCATCAAAATCTTCTAGAACTTTAAACTTGCTTTTGCAGCCAGTCATATGATGAGAGAAGTCACTGTCCAAAACCCAAGTAGCTAGTTTATGGTCAAACAAAGCTATTTCAATAATCATGGACTTTTCAATGGGTTTCCATACATGTTTAGATTTTAAATGAGGCTTACACTGATTAGCAAAGTGTCCATAATGAAAACATTTGAAACATCTGATTAGGTTCTTAAAACCATAATTTTGTCTGTTCATCTTATAGTTGAATGCTTTATGACCAAAAAGATTGCAGTTGAAACAATATCCTTTGAAATAACTCAAACTTTGATTTCTTCTATCATTTAATTCAGCTTGTTCAATTTGATTTTGTAACAAAACAAGTTTCTTGTCGTTTTCAACACGAGATTGTTTTTGATTTTCTATAGGCTGATTTGCTGTTTCTAAATCAGTTTTCAGTATGCTATTCTCTCTTTCAAAATCTAATATTAATTTATTTTGCTTCTTAAGTTCTTGCAAAGAACAAAGAAGTTCTTTTTCAAGATCAATATCTTCATTTGAATCATATGAAGATTTTGATTTTCTAGTTTCTAAATTAGGAACATTGATAATTTCAGCCATGAATAATACTTCTCCTTCTTCTTTAGAATCATTTGATTTTTCACTAGAGTCCTCTTTTGACGACAGACTCTTCTTTTTGAAGTTCTTGAACCTTTGATTCTGATTCCAAGGTTTCCTTGTAGAAATTTTTTTAGTTTTCTCATTATTGTCCTCTTGATCAGCATAAGGACATTTTGCAAAATGTCCTAGTTGACCACAACTAAAACACTTAGGTTTTCCTTGATATTTCTTTCTCATTTTCCTGACTAATAATGCTTCTAGGGCACTAGTTAAATAAATATCACTTTCATCTATTTTCTCAGCCTTAAAGGCCGTTTCTTTTGATGTAGAAACAACTTGATTGTTGATTCTCATTTCATACGCAGTCAAATTTCCTTGCAACTGATGTAAGGTCATTTTAGAAAAAAATTTCTTTTCTTCTAAGGTAGAGATCTTAGTATCAAATTTAGGTAGAACAATTCTAACTATGTTTGAAATGATATCATGTTCTACAATAGTCTCTCCTAAACCTTTCTTGCATTTACTACTTCATCAATACGTAAAAAATAAGCAGCTATACTTTCATCGTTATTCATCTTCAAATTATCAAACTGAGTTTTTAACGTTATCAATTTTGATTCCTTTACTTTCTCATCTCCTTGATAAATGGTTTCTAACTTATCCCAAATGTCATTTGCAGATTTACAGTACATAACTTTAACAAACACATCTTTAGTAAGACCACAAAGAATAGCAAATTTTGCTCTTTTATCAAGTTCATATTTGGTTTTTTCATCAGGATCTGCAGGAACAACATTAGGAACATTATACTTTTTTGCAACTACTTCCCACATATTAATATCTAAAGAATTGATGAAGGCTTCCATTCTTACTCTACAAAAAACATAATCACTGCCATCAAACAATGGAGCTCTACTAAGAGAAGCTCCCTCTGCTTGTGCCATTTTCCAACAACCCCTGGATAATCCCTATAGGCAGACCTAGTAAGGGACCCTTGCTCTGATACCACTTGTTGGAAGTGGTGACAGTTCTGAGAGGGGGGGTGAATTAGAACAAAATAAAATTTACAAGATTACTACAGTTGCTAACTTCAAACTTCTAAAAAGTCAGATTCATAAGCTGTGAAAATAAAGCAATATGGAAAGTAATAACTCACAAAACAAGACAATAATTTTTTCCAAGTGGGAAACCCTCAAAACCTTACGGTTTTGTCACAGGGAGAAAAACCACTCCTATTGAACCTCTACTTTTATTGAGCAATAACCCTCTTCATAAAATAGCAACTACAACTGCCTTCCTAGGCTAAAGCCCTTCACTTCTTCCTTCCAAAATAAATCTCTGTCAATACAGTTTATATGAATAACTGTATGGATTTACATCACATACATCTTATATATAAAAACTTATGTAAGATATGCTTTTAATGTTTTTTTTATATACCAGAATAGTCTCACTGTTTTTCTTCACATTACTTCCACGCCCTCCTCTTTCTCAATAGAAAGAATACATAGTAAAAAAAATATTTCAAGAGCAGTTACACATTGTAACGGTTTACAATATCAGTTCTCATAAGCTGATAATCGGATAGAGAATTGTTTTGAATAAATTCATAAAATACCTTCACAAAAATTCTTGATGAAAGAACAGAGAATTCTTTGCTCAAGAACCGATCACAAATGAGTTGTTCCCAACTTAACCGTTACACAACTGAACTGTGTAACTAATCAAGGGAAACCACAACTTATAAAAATTTTGCAGTGAATATCCAAAACTAAAAATGCTGCTGTGAATACCAGAGTTCACAATCATATTACAAACCCAAATGCTGCCGTGAATACTCAAGTGTCAAAACGACACAAATCTCTTTTTTAAACAATATGGAAATAGCCAAGCCAAAAGCAATGTTGAAAAGCTGAGAAGATTTTATTTTCAATCCCTTTACGTGAATCATTTTTAAGACTTTGTGCTGTAAGAAATCTTCAAGAATATGCATAGAAAAAACTTTCATTTTGACAAATCTTGACTATCCTTTTCCGAAGAAAAACTGGCTGAAGATGCATATCTAAACTGTCATTTTGTCAAACCTTGACTGTTCTTTTCCAAGAAAGAAAAAGACTGGCTGAAGATGCATACCTTTGATAATAACCGAATAGACAAAGAATCATACAAACACTTCAGCAAAGATACCATAAAAATGGTATTAACCAGTTCATTGTACAGAGACGATAAACATATCAAAAACTCGCAACCTCAAAGTCAACATAGTGTCATCAAAAGAACCACCGAAGAAATCATGGCGGCACCCTCAGTTAGGGAAAACAAAAAATGATGGTCATGTAAAACCTCTTGATGATAATGACCAAAAAGTCCTTAATAAAATTTCAAAGAGTTTCACGTCCACCATGCATAAAAGACATGTGGAAACATAAGTGCCAAGTGTTGACAACCAAGAGTCAACAAAAAGTGTAACAAAACTCAAGTGTAATGCAAGTTTGTCCGCATAGCATAGTACATGTACACACCTCACAATACCAGCTGGATAACAATAAAATAATCACTGCAGTGGATCAAGAACAAACGAAGACAACAATCTCCCCCATTTGTCCTTGAGGCAAAAACATTTGTATTCCCTCATATATCATATGGTCAAATATAGATGAATGTTCAATATAATCACATAAACAAATAAGTATATTAAAAATATCAGAAACTCATACTTAGTTGAATATATGATAACTATAACCATGCATTTACATTTGAATAGACGAAGTATGATATATAAAGGAAACAAATGAAATGCCGTAAATACCTGTCAGACCTGTGTGTGGAATTGGCAACCATCTGAAGCTCATAATGAACTTGCAATCATCTCTACAATGTTGATACCCAAAACTGATCCAACCACTGAAATTAACTGAAAAGACTGAAATTACTGCCATGACTGTTACTGAAGAACATAATACAGAAAAGCTGAAATCAAACCACAGAAAACCACTGAACTAAAACGGAGCAAAGATATTGAGAAGAACTGCAAAGATACTGATAAGAACTTCTCCCCCATTTTGCATCAAGGGCACAAAATACTGCTAGAAAAGAGCAAAATAGACTGTGAAGAGGAAGCAACAACCTCTCACAGACTCCCCCAAAAGGGAAAAACTTATTGCATTAGAGAAAGACAAACAACACCCAACTGAGTGCGGAGTTGTTCAAAAGGAGCCCGGGGAAGAGCTTTAGTAAAAATATCTGCCACTTGTGCCTAAGTAGGAACATAAAGCAACTTGAACTCATTTGCAAGAACATGATCACACAAAAAATGAAGTTTAACGACCACATGTTTGGTGCGAGAGTGCATAACTAGATTTTTACTTAACTCAATAGCACTCATATTATCACAAATGATATAAATAGGTTTAGAAATCTAAATACCAAGATCTGATAACTGATATGTCATCCAAATTAAGTGAGTACAACAAGTTGTAGCAGAAATGTACTCAGACTCACAAGTAGATAAAGTGACACAGTCCTATTTCTTACTATGCCAGGCAACCAAACGATTACCTAAGAAAAATGCAGCACCACTAGTGCTCTTTTTTTCATCTGATCCACCCCAATCTGAGTCTGTATACCCAAGCAAAGTGAAATCATCATTATGTGGATACCATAAACCAAAATCAAGAGTACCTTGAATGTACTTAAAAATTCGTGTAACAACATTAAGATGAGATTGTTTGGGAGTAGATTGAAAATGAGACACCAGACAAACAACTTGCATCAGATCTGGTCTAGATGCTGTAAGATATAATAGATTACCAATCATAGATCTGTAATAAGTTTGATCCACTGGAGGTGAATCGTCATCTTTAACAAGTTTGCACCCTATTTCCATAGGTGTGCTAACAGGTCTACAATATGTCATATTAAATTTCTTAATCATTTCTTTGGCATATTTTGATTGAGACAAGAATAAACCATGCTCTAGCTGTGTTACTTGTAAACCAAGAAAAACTGTCAGTTCACCCAAAAGAGACATTTCAAATTTAGATTCTATGATATCAGAAAAATGCTTTGACAATGCAGATCAATACTTGACCCAAAAATAATATCATCTACATAAACTTCCACAGCTAAGATATCTCCACTAACATTTTTAATATATAAAGTGCTGTCTGCACTCCCTTGTGTAAAACCATTTGCTGTAAGATGCTTATCTAGTCTAGAATACCAAGCTCGAGGAGGTTTTTTTAAGCCATATAATGCCTTTTTAAGACGATATACATAATCAAGTTTACCAGATGACTCAAACCCTTCTGGCTGTTCCATATAGACTTCTTCATCAAGATAACCATTTAAAAAGGTAGTTTTAACATCCATTTGATAAACAGTGAACTTTTTGTAACTAGCATATGCAAGAAAGATTCTAATGGATTCTAACCTTGCAATTGGCGCAAAAGTCTCACCAAAATCAATACCTTCCTTTTGAGCATAACCTTTGTAGAAGTGCTGCAAGAATATGCAAGTCTCATGCTCGAGAAGCTTCCAGCATCTCTGCCGCCAAGGAGACACATAGATCACCGGATTGAACTAGAGGCAGGAGCAAGGCCACCATCCAAAGCTCCATACTGCTTAACAGGGCCAGAAATGGCCGAGCTAAAGAAGCAGTTGGGCGAGCTCATGGAGGCCCATCTAGATCACCATATGCAGTGCTTGTTCTATTTCAAAGGAAGAAAGAGGGAACACTGAGGCTTTGTGTTGATTACCGAGCTTTGAATAATCTCACAATCAAGAATAAGTATCCGCTTCCCCTCATAGCAGATAGCTTCGACCGGTTGGCAGACGCAAGAGTGTTCAACAAGCTGGACTTGAGGCAAGGTTACTACCAAATTTGGATTGCACCAGGTGATGAAGAAAAGACCGTGATAATGACCAGGTACAGAAGTTATGAATTTCTGGTAATGCCTTTTGGCCTCACCAATGCACCTGCAACCTTTAGTACACTCATGAATGATGTTTTTAGGACATTATTAGACAAATTTGTTGTAGTATATTTGGATGATATACTAGTGTACAGTAGGGACATCAAAGAACATAAGGAACACTTAAGGCAAGTGTTCGAATTGCTCAAACAGAATGAGCTGTTTGTGAAGAAGGAAAAATGTGCATTCGCACAAGATGAAGTGCCTTTCTTGGGTCACTTTGTGGGTCGTGGATAGATACGCCCATATCCGGAAAAACTTAGTGCATTTCAGGACTGGGAGCCACTCTGCAATGTGCATGAAGTTAGGCAATTCCTCGGCTTGGCAAATTACTACCGGAGATTCGTTGATAGTTATTCTAGGTTCGCAAGCCCCCTTACAGATCTGCTGAAAAAAGATAGAGGATGGAAATGGGAAGTTGATCAGCAAATGGCTTTCGAGACATTGAAAGAGCAATTGATAGTACTGCAGAAACATAACAATACTGATGGAGTATCTCTTGGCCAAAATGATGATGAAGTTTCTGGAGAAGAATGAACTGTTTTGAGCGAAGGGGCTATTCACACAGCCAATTTTCAGTTCAAAAGGTAGAGGGGCAGTTCTGCTTGCCTTTACATCAACTTCAGGATCGAGCCACCCAGATCATATGCGGATGACATCTTTTCAGAAGATGAAATCCTATTGAGGTGGGAGCAGCTCGGAACCATCTCACTTCCAGATTTGATGATACTTGGATGCAGTCCACCTGAACCATCTATCAATTGTACCAAGACTATGGAGCTGTTGGAGGAATGTTCAGAAGTGTTAGATCATTGGAATTGGTCTGGTCTAACAATCGCTGAACCATGGGAAGACAAGTTGGCTAAATTGGCCAAATTTCTTTCTCATAAATTCTTATGCGATGTTGGGAACTCATTCCCAGATTTGAGGGCACAGAATGGAGATGTCTGTCTAGATGATGTGAAAATCATAGCAGCTCGAGTAGTCGATCAGATCCAAGATGAAGATAGAGACAACAGTAATGTTGTTCCATATCAACATGCAGGATCAGATTTGAAAACACTATCTTGTGGCGATGACTATGAGGCATTCACATATTGTATCGGATTTGATGATGGACTACAAAGTGATGACTTCCTGTGCAATTGGAGGCGTCATGATGAGTTTCTTGGGTTCCTCGGCAGGAGGGATCCAACCCAGTCTGAATAGTTGCAATAAAAAACCTTCCCGTTTGCATTGTGACCGGATACAGACGCGTCGAGGGCGACACCACAATTTGGGTGGGGGAGGATGTCATGGGGCTAGACTGTGAGCTGTGTTGGATGGCTCACTTTCTTGTTTATTATCTTACTGGGTGACTTACTGTGGAAGTTGCTCGCTTGTTTGGTTTCATCGCGATTCAGAATGTTACTTGCAGATTTTCATGTCAAGTCGGCATAGCTTGGATCTGCACTGTTGGCTCGGATCTACATCGGGTTTTGATCTCAGCCATTTTGGCTCATCAACTTTTGGGGTTTGCATTAGAGTATGTAGACAGCCAACTTAAACTTTGAGCATTGTTTCAGCATTGAACATTGAGCAGGTCGACTTCCCTGAGCGGTTACTTAACGTCTATCCGTTGATTGCAGATGACTTATTTAATTTGGGTCTCATCGCTGACTTGTTGGATTCAACGAGGCATATTGGAGGTTTGGATCCGGAGCAGATTTATCCCGACCGTTGATACATATCTCGAGGAACGCCGACTATGTTCTTTCACTGAGGCAATGTTGCATTTATAAGGTGAGCTCATTGTAGCTCATTTCATTCAACGATCATTCATCGATCATCAGGGAATAATCGGAGCAGCAGAGCAGTGAAGCACTAAAGCAAAGAGCAGTAGTGTGAATTACCAAGGAGCAGCAGTAGGAGTGCGACTTGGCGAGGCGTCTGTTGTAGCACTGTGCTTAGAACAGAAGTGTTGTGCTTCTTGTTGCTAAGGCATTATTATATTTTGTATGAGCTGGGATCAAACATTATTTTCATTACTTGGGGGCGATCTGCGTTTTTCAATGCACGATCCTAACCTTGTCATTTTGCAGTGAGAAGATTTCTGGGAGCATTCACCCCACCAACATTTGGTCCGTGTTACTTTCTCATGCTTGCTTTACTTTATGTTTGGGAGCCACAAATCTGATAAGTCTTCCGTTGTGCATTAGTGGTGTGGCGTAGTCTGGAATTCCCCTTGTGAGCTAAATGCTTGCATAGACAACTCAGATTGCCAGTGCCGAGGGTCTTACTCCCAAAGGTCACTACATAAACACACAAATCTGGCTTTACTTCTTACTACTTTGCCATCTTCATTTAGTTTATTCCCACCTATAACATTCTTTTTATCAGGTCTAGGTACAAGTTCGCATGTCTGATTTTTCTCAATATGATTTATTTCATCTTTCATAGCATTCATCCAGCAAGGTTCTGTCAAGGCTTCAGTCACAGTTTTTGGTTCAAATTCTGATAGCAGAAAAAAATGTTCTGCAATATGAGCATGTTCATCAAGTTTGGCTTTTCTTCTAGTTAGAATTCCTCCCTCTACAGCTCCAATGACTTGCGATTCAAGATGTCTTTTTGCTATGATTCTAGAAGGAGTCTTTAAATGAATTTTTGATTCTTGAGAATCTGAACAATGTTCTTGATCAATATGATCAGACAGTTCTTGATTATCAATATCGGTCTTATGATGTTCACAAGACACATGTTCGCTTCTTTGCAAAGACTCTTCTTCAACACAACTCTCATTGTTATTGTGTAATAAAGAGCTTTCATC
>MU225973.1:165453-177124 GCA_018584345.1 Thuja plicata | reverse complement strand
TGCCTAAAATACAAGAGTAATTAGGGGAAATATGATTTTTTTGAAGTATTTGTCTTAATAAAGGCCCGGTTAAGCTTGAGTGTTTGACTCGACAATTTTAAATAAAAATTTAGATTTCAAACTTAAAATTTATTATAATTAAATTTAGATGTTACAAAATGGAATTTACGTATTCGATTTTAAAAAAATGGGTTGTGACATCCTTGCTCCCCTTAACAATACATCATTTCGATGCATTGATCAAAATTTGCAATCATATCCAAAGAAAAATAATAAATTCACACTTGACATGATTAGTAATCTTAGTTTCAATATTTAAATCTTCAAGATAATGCATGTAGCCACATTCAGACTCTATCATTATACCTAAAATAAAATCAACAAGATTCAAATTCATTTGATTAAACACTATCTAATTTTCATTTGGTATGCATTCTAGTAAAATCAACACGAACTCTCATAGAAACAAACTTTTTCAAAGAGAGTGTCAACACACATTTGAAGTAAACACATTTAAAATAAAACAAACAAACATGTATCAATAATCATTTCAAGAACATTTTTTTTATGTGAGTGTGAGTTCCATTACTTCCCTTCAGTTTTACAAGGTTAAACTACCTCTCTCTGACAATATTCCCTTTCTTGTGATGTGTTGTTCCATATGTTGCATTCATAGGAACAACACTAAAACACCAGTCCATGTTATTATCATAATCACAATCTAACATTCCCTTATCTCAATATTTTTAACAACTAGAAATAAATCAACATAATACCTTAAAATCACAACAAAGCACACATGTATACATGTGCATTGTTAGCAATAATAGACCATCAATACAACTCAGGGGGGCGGGGGGAAATCAGTTGTATGCCATAAAATTTTTCTTTTTTTAAACCAAATGATAAATGCAATATTGAACACAACAACAACAAAAACACCATAACACAACCAATTGTTGTCACAGAAACCATGTTAAGGGAAAAACCCCGGTGGGAATTAGCACTCACAAATAATGCATTGAAAGTATAGTATCATTGTTAGGAAATTTAGCATTGTTAGTAGATGATTATTACATACAGTACATAGTCCCTATTAAAGGACATAATCTGTTAGGAGTCAAGAGAAATAATAGGCTCACTGCCCATGCACACTACCTAAAGAAGGTTAAATCCACCTTCAGGACTCACTGTCCAAGATTCATATATACAGAGATATAATATCCAGTGAATTGACTGATAGCAACTGTGTGTGTTATTTATGTACTTGTTATCGGCAACACAACACTTCAATAAGTCATTATATTAGTGAAAAATAAAGAATAAGCAAGTAAATCAATCACTAAAACTAAATTATTGCTTTCTTTCAAAGAGGAGTGTGAATAATGCTATAATTGCCCTCAGATTATGCATTTATCAGTGACATATACAACTTAGAATGGAAGATTCAAATGAAATTAGCCTATATGCTCAAGAAATGTATATTTTAGCTCTAAAATTGAAGATTATAACAATGCAATGAAGAAATTAAGCTAAAATGCATGAATATCTCTATCAATACTAGCAACATAAGTTTGCAAATTGAAAACTCAAATTAGGGGCCCATTGAGCTTAAAATTCATTATATTTTTAGAAGAATTTGGTGAATGAGAGATTAGGATTGAAAGTGGAAGAGAGGTGGAGATTGAATCTTTGGTGATCCATGTGAGGTGATCCAAGTGATTTAACTCCCATTGGTTAGGGAATTGACTTTCCCTTTTTGTAAATGAAAACATAATTTAGGATTTATTTAATTCCTTTTATTAATTACTTTAGCCATGTTTTTGAATTGTTTTAATTGAATTAATTTATTTTGATTTAATTGGCTAAGGCAATTAATTTGATTAAGTGATTAAATCACTTAGTAGATTAAATTTGATTTAATGAATTATGCCAATAAATTGAAGAATTGTCTTGACATAATTATGAGTATGATCACACTTAGAGAAAATAGGGTCTATGGCTAGAGCATACCAAATTATGGTGGTTATATTTGCCTTTCTTTGAATTGATGTGCGAGAAGCGCATTGATTCAAAGAAAATTTTGATGTTGACTTCAGAAAGTTTGAGAATTTCGCACTCGATTGAATGAAATGTCTGATAAGATTAGTCTCACACTTGATTGAACTAAACTGATACAATTGACTTTGAACTTGATCAAACAAAGGTCAATAAACAAAGATCTTAAAGATAGCAATTTTGAACTTGGTTGTCTTCCAAAAATTGATAATACCGACTCCTAACTTGATCGAACGAAGGTCAGTACAAAGCTGCAAGGAGCTTAATAAGAATCTAAGAAAAGTAGACATAAGATATCCAACTTGTGAGAACTGAAGCCTTCAATCCAACAGTCCTGACTTAGTCAAGGAACTTTCATGCCTTTAGTTTTTTGATAATGAAGTCATTTTAATTTTGTTTTGAGAAGAATTTGATTGATTTTAGTGTGATCATGCCCCATCAGGAACGAAATCGAAGGAAAAAGAATAAATCCCTCTATAGAATGATGTATCACTTGAATTGATCGATTGAATCGAGAAAGAATCAACTTAGAAGAAGTGGAGAAACGAAGGTGTGTTAAGAGAAAACACAATTTTACCAAGTTAATCAAGTTAAAATATGAGTTTTGAGTCTAATAAAATGATGTTTGACTAAGATTCTTGATGAATAATGTGCAATTTTATGATATAGAACTAGTAAAATTGATTGCGTAAAGCCTGCGAATCATTTTCAAAACATATGGAACAATTCTGCATTTTTGATAACTGTCGTAAAATTTTTACTGAGCTATGTAGAACATCATCTGCGTGTTTTATTTCATTCCTGATTGATCAAAAAGAGAAAAAATGAGTTTCAGTTGTCTAGGAGGAGTTTCGGAGCTCCTAAATAGCTCAAAAAGTCAAATATATAGCTCAAAATTCACTTTTTACCCATTCATTTTCACTTTTATCCTTGGTAATTCAGAGAGCTATGTAGAGAAGATGGTGGTCCCCATGCATAAGCATCATTTTGATCTTGGCCGTTGACATCAACGTCTAGTTGACTACCACCTCCGGTAAGTACTCAAAAACCTACCTTTTGAAGTTTGCAATTTCCAGTTTTGTGCATTTTTGTAGAAGATATAGCCCTTTTCTTTCTATGTCGCATCCTACATTTAGGGTCACATCCAATAAATCTTGTGTCATTTCCAATTTTTACTAGAAATCCTAGGTTGCATCCCATATTTTCAATATCCCACCCCGTTTTGTAACTTTCATCGCATGCTGTAGTTGAGAATATGATTTTTTAGTTTTTACACCCTGTTGGAACAGGGTTGCACGCGGCAGCCTGTGTTGCATCTTGTTGAAACAAGATCGCTTCCCGGATGCCCCATCGCATCCCAGGAATCGGGGATCGCATCTTGTAAAAGGGATCGCACCCCGTGGAAACAGAATCATTTTTGGTGTTTGAGTCAATTTTCTTGCAAGTTTGACTGTTTTTCTCTGTTTGATGACAAAAACACTTAGCTGAGTATATTTTTGCTTAGTTGCCTTAGATAGAGTACTAATTTGAATGTTTCTGCAATTTCTATCTTTTGATCGGGTTCCATTTAAGGTCATCTCATTCTGAGGACCGTACCTTGGTCGGGTCCTTGCATTGTCGAGATCTTTGACCGACGACGAGGCAGAGTTAGTCGCGCGCATGGGTTTATTATCATTGAGATATTTACCCAACATCAAGGTAAATTGAGGGTTGTTGACTACTCTGGCTGAGACATTCAGAGCACAACACCTTCCATATCTCGACTGGTGAGATGACTGTTACACCTGAGGATGTGTGGTAGATACTTAGAGTTCTCGTGATTGGTTGAGAGGTGTAGTTCGATTCCATTTCTGTTTCAACTATTTCCATGATGCAGTGTTTCTTTGGAGATGATACTATTACTCATCGTTACCTCACATGGGATTACACATGCAACCACTATGATCATCTTCCAGTATACTTGGCCGGTTTGATCAGAGGCATCCTGATGCCTGACCGAGGATAGCATGGGTTTATGGTTCGTTGGGTAGACAAGCTGGAGCAGATGATTGTGTCTTCTCGCAGATTTGCATGGGGCAGTTATATTCTTACTCACATTTATAGGGAGTTGCACAAGATTGTGTATCAATATTCTTGGAGTATGACTGTCAGCATTCTTGTACTATAGATCTAGGCCTGGGAGCACATCCCCGTTACACGACCGATAGTTGATAGGTAGTGATTGGAGCAACAACCGTATGTATGCATGTATTCTGGTTGGATTCAACAACCCCATCTGGGAAAGGTAGAGTATTGGCACCGTTTATTCAATGATATGACTGTTGTAGTATGGAGACCATACCTTGACTATGAGGAGTGGCTCTCTGATAGGCGACAGATGCCTTACTTCTCTTAGAGCAGGTAATTGATCGGCATGACCAAATATATAGTAGAGCATTTCTTAGTCACACAGGTATTAAGGCAGTATGGCCGTATGCAGAACATGTGTCAGGATCTATCTGTTTATGCACAGATTCATGACAAGGCACCATTGTGGGGTCCACAGTTGGTTTATGAGACTACGTAGCGTGCTATTAGAGGTATGGTAGCGGTTCCATGGGATCTTCAGCCAGAGGTAGAAGATGCAGGATGCTCGGATGGTTATCATGCACATATGTTATAGTATCCATTTCCACAATTTACAGTGCCTAAGGAGGAAGTTACACGTATTGAGGATCCTTTAGACTATGATCCCATTGATGACCGTCTGGTCAGAGGCAGAGGGGGAGCTTAGAGAGAGAGAGAGGAGCTGTGGGGATAGACGGTGGTAGGGATGGTGGGAGAGATGGTGGGAGACAAGATGGGAGGTGACCTCCTCCTGACAAAGGACAGGGTCCAGATGATCATGATGATGCAGATGATAGGGGTGGAGGTGTTGTGGGTGGTAGTGGAGAGGGAGCCGGTGGCATAATTTTTTTAGATTTGTTGCCCCCCAGAGGGATCCAAGTCCACTTTTGACTAGAGATCAGCAGTGACAACAAGATGCTCAGAAGGACAGGTCACAAGATAGGCCTTCAAGACATGACATAGGCAGAGGCTCATCAGGTAGAGATGGTGATGCTTTGACATAGCGTGAGAAAATCATAGCTAGTATCACTACTTTAGAGGCCTTACTTTTATATAGGGACACATAGCTTGAGCGGCTCAGAGTAGAGAGGGATAGATAGCTGGACATACTCAAGGAAGAGAGAGATATCCAGGCTCGGGTAGCTACTCATCAAGGACATAGAGTAATGTATTATTTAGGTTTATATCATGTTGTGGTGCCAGAGGATCAGAGAGCACCTTTGTATTCATGGATGGCTCAACAGTCCAAGGGGGCCATGCCTTCACTAGTTCCATTTGTACCACCTCCTCCTCCTCCTCCAGAATAGGGAGAGGGTGGCAGTCAGACCTGATACTACATTGTGTCATATTTTTGAGATCATATTGTAAATCTTGATCCTTCTAAGATCATTCTTTTGTACGATGACATTTATACATGTATATCTGTTCCTCATTAATACTCTGATACTTGTTTGTAGACAATTCCATATTTTTGATCTGATCCATATCTGATATATCTGAGATAGTTGTTCCTGATTTTTATATGTTCATGGGTTCTCTTGTTTTGATAGATGTTTAGATTTGATGCACACATGATTATGATTATCTTGGTCTCTTGATGAGTTAGATTAGATATGTGATGACATCATTTATGCTCTTTGATTTATTACTGATATAAATGTATTTCAAATGATGCTAAGTGAATATGCAAATGAATGTTTTTAAGATTTTCTTATGGAAAATAAATGTATGGATGCACTTAGGATGTAGAAATAAATGCAATGCTTGAATGCTTTATTTTTGTCTTTTCTCTTTCTCATTTTATGAATGCAGAATGTATGTCATGGATATGTAATAACATTAATATCAGTAATATTGATTATGTAATTAACTTGGATTGCAGATGAATTAATAAATCATTTTAAGCTCAAGTCCTTTTATGCTTTTCTGTCAAATGAATCATGCAATCTCTAAATGCATCTACATGCAGACTCTTAGGACTGTTACTGATTTGTATACATTATAGCATTTTATCATCATTGGCTATTTTTGTAATGGACATCACTTGATAGTACAACTGTCACTAATACCCATTGGTATCATGAAAGTATGAATACTATATGTATTGGAAGCAATGTCAGAAATAAACTTAGGAATCAAGGCATAGAAGCTAGGATGACAAGTGAGTTATCTCCTTTTACTTTTAAGAATCAGTTTCTGTTCAAGTTTAATGTAAGATATGTGACCCGTAATGACCTTGAAAATTCATATCCTTGGGTACATCATGTAGTGTACACCTTAGTGAGAATCTGATTTAGAAAATAGACAAGAAAATTGTGTCAACCTCACCGTAGTTTACACATAACAAGGATTGAGATATATGTGGCTATCCACTCATGTTGGAAGCCCTTACCATAAACATCCAAGTTAGGTGAAATTTATAGGATCATTTGGAGCAATCACCATGCGCAGAAAACCAAGAAAATGTTATGCCCCCTGTCTTTGCGACTCTTTGTCTTTGAATAGATGTCATGGAGTAACTCGGAAGACATAACAATCACCAATTGAGAATCAATCAAAGAAAATTTACAACCACTTTAGATGCACCTAGTATGAAACATCATGGGAACATAAAAGAGTCATAATCAAACCAAGATCAGACTATGTGTTTAAGTAGTATTGAGAAATATTGTAGAATTATTTTTCAAGTGCAATAGAGATTCACCAATCAGAATTTGGAAATTAGCAATATGTTTTCATGTCTAAGTATATGTGAGATTAAATTTTTCAGCAATTGCAATCCAATGTAGTATTTAGAAACATTGGTTGATTAAAGTGTCAAGAAACACTAGTTCATTTTTTATTTATTAAAGTGTTGAAAAACACTAAGTCATTTAAAGTTCTTGATTAAAGTGTTGAGAAACACTAGTGTGATGCCTGTTACAGGTAGGTGGTGTTGAAGAAACACCTTTGTTTGTGATAGTGACATTTAAGTGCAAGTATTGAGAAATACTGTTGTGAGAGGCAAACCATCCTAGACAAAAAACTTAGGAAAACCTAGCAGACGCAAACTGACCATGCTAGCAAAGATGCCCCCATTGCAGAATGACTATTCCTAAGACGCAAATGCAGACAAATCCCCAGAAAGGATAGGACATTTGTAAGGAACCAAAGTTAGCAGATAGCACAGGTGCAATTATGAAGGTTTAGTGTCATCGATGCATTGATAGATAGAGCATAGAGTTCGAGTGACACCTGTTTGCCAGGTTTTCACCACTCAGAAAATCTTTTGTTATTTTATTTTTTATTTTTGCTACCAAGACACCTGTTTGCCAGGTTTTCATCAAGGCACTTTTCTCTTTTTCAGTTTTTTTATTCTTTTTTTTTTGCAGTATCAAGGCAAGTGTTTGCCAGGTTTTCACCAAGGATACCTTTTTTTTAGGACTTTTTCCATTATTTTTGGATTTCTTCATGATCAATTTTCTTATTATTTTTTTTGTATTTTCTGATATTTTCACTGCACGGGCTCTGCTAGAAAAATATCAAGCGTAGAACCTCTTTAAATGTAGAGTATTAATGGGATCAGTGAGAACATCTCCTTTAGGTGTAGCTAACTGATAAGCTCTAGTCCCAAAAGTTGCAGTAATGACATAAGGTCCAAGTTAGTTGGGTTCAAACTTTCCTTTCTATTCTCTATTTGGCTGGTTCTTAGGATTCTCTTTGAGAACGAGATCTCCCACTTGAAAGTGTCTTGGTTTGAACTTTTTATTATACCATTTTGACATGTTTTTTTGGTAAAATTTTAGATGATTAAATGCTTGTTGCTTGCGCTCATCAAGTAAGTCTAATGAATTCACCCTGTCAATGCGATATTGTTCATTAGTAACAAGACCTTGTAAAGATACCCACAAAGATGGAATTTTAATCTCAATAGGTAATAGTACCTCAGCGCCATAGATTAGGGAAAATGGCGTGGCTCCAGTTGGTGTTCTAATACTTTTTCTGTAGGGCCAAAGTGCCAGATTTAATTGCAAATGCTAATCTCTGCTAGAATTACTCACAGTTCTGTGTAGGATTTTGAGAATGTTCTTGTTAGATGCTTCAACTTGTCCATTACCTTGAGGATAATAGATTGAGGAAGAATGATGAGTAATGTGAAACTGTGTGCAAAGGTCTTCAATGTCTTGGTTTTTAAATTGGTCCCCATTGCTGTTATAATTGAAGAGGGTATCCCATACCTATAAATAATGTAGTTCAAGATAAACATAGCCACCTATTTGCCAGTGGCTTTGATCAGTTACACGGATTTGATCTACTTAGTGAAATAATTAGTGGCTGTAATGATGTATTTGTGTCCACTTGAAGAATTAGGATATATTTGTCCAACCAAATGAAAGGCCCATTGCTGAAATGGCCAATGTGTTATGAATGGTATGATTTCTCTAGTAGGAGCATGGATGAGATTTCCATGTGTTTGGCATTTATGACATGTCTTTAAAAATAAAACAACATATTTTTCCATTGTGGGCCAGCAATAACCTACTCTTAGCAGTTTCTTAGCTAGTGAAAAGCCATTTGAGTGTGATCCACATACACCTTCATGGACTTCTTTTAATGCACGATCTAACTCTTCGTGTTCTAAACACCTAAGAAGTGTACCGTTGAGACCTCATCTATATAATTTATTAATAATGAGGACATAATGTGATGCTATCCTAATTAAGGCTCATTTTTCATTCCTTGATAAACCATCGGGTAGAGTTTGGTCAGTTAGATAGGAAATGAGTTTGGCATACCAGGATTGGTTTTGGGCATTCAAAGCACAAATTATTTGGTACTTAGGGGTATCAAAAGATGGGTAAGATATTTATTCCACCAAGAAGTCATAGAGGAACTGATATTCTTCTAGTTGTAACATGGATGCCAGTGTAGCCATAACATGTGCAACTTTATTTTTTGTTCTTGGTATTTGCTGGAATGTGATGAAGATAAAATATTTTTTCAAGGCTTCAACTAGTTGTTTATAACACACCAGCTTCTCATCTTTAGTCTGATAGTCTCCATTTACTTGGTTAATAATAAGCTGAGAGTTACCATACACATGCAACTCTATGATCTTCCATTCCATAGAGAATTTAAGACCATTCACTAATGCTTCATATTCAAAAATGTTGTTGGTGCATAGAAATATTAATCTGTATGCCTTGGGTATCTTGTAGCCTTGAGTAATGAAGAGAACTCCTGCTCAAGAACCTTACCACGTGAAAGAACCATCACAGTACATCTTCCATAGATGTTCAGTTAAATTCATTATTGTTTCATCAAGAAATTCAATTATCAGAGTTGCATCATCTTGCAAGGGTAAATCAGCCAATTGATCAGTGAGGAATTGTCCTTTAATAGCCCTTCTATCCACGTACTCAATGTCAAATTTTCTTAGAATCAGGACCTACTTTTCTATCCTTCCTGTTAATGTTGTCTTTCTTAAGAGGTATTTCAGAGGATCTATCTTTGCAATAAGATTTACTGTGTGACAACATATAATGTCTCAATTTATGTGATGCAAAGCCAACTTCTAAGCAAGCTTTTTCAATTATGCTGTAATTGAGTTCATAAAATACTAGTGTTTTGTTGATATAGTAGATTTATCATTCCTTTTTAGTTTCATCTTCTTGAGACATCAATACTCCCAACGATGTAGCTGTAGCTTAAATGTATAGGAGTAATGGCTTTCCATGAACGGGTGCCATGAGAACAGGATGAGTAGCTAAGTAATCTTTTAATTCTTTGAAGTTATTTTCACAATGTTCGTCCCATTTGAAGGTAACACCATTATGTAGCAATTTAGTAAAAGGTTGTGCTCTGTCTACAAGTTGTGACATAAATCTCCTAATTGACTGGAGTCTTCCTTGTAATGTCCTCATTTGACTAATGTTGCGTGGAGGTGACATTTTCAGTATAGCTTTGACTTTTGCAGGGTCCACCTCAATTCCTTTTGCTGATACAATAAACTCTAGTAGCTTTCCTAATTGAACTCTGAAGGCACACTTCTTTGGATTAAGTTTGAGTTGAAATTGCTCCATGCGATCTAATATCTTCCATGAGTCTTCAATACGAGTAGTCCTTATTTTTGACTTTGCTAAGGTATCGTCCACGTAATCCTCCATGTTTTTATGTATCATATCATGGAATATGGTAGTTATAGCTTTTTGGTATGTAGCACCAGCATTCTTTAATCCAAATGGCATAAGGTTCCAGCAAAAATTTCACCATGCGCATGTGAATGCGGTCTTCGCTTGGTCTTCAAGAGCAATCTTAATCTGGTTATAGCCCGAGAAACCATCCATTAGTGAATACATTTGATAGCTTGTTGTAAGATCTATGATCATATCAATGTTTAGCAGTGGAAAATTATCTTTAGGACATGCTTTGTTCAAGTCTCTGAAGTCTGTGTAGATCCTGATAGATTTATTTATTTTAGATACTAGTACCACATTATAAATCCATCCTGCGTAAGCAATAACTCTTATGAATCCAAATTTTAGTAATTTTTCTAGCTCTGCTTTCACCAGTAATGCAACATGAGGATGCATATTTCTTAGTTTATGTTTCATGGTTTTGATCCCAAGAGCTATAGATAAATGGTGCATTATTAATTCAGGATCTAGTCCAGGCATATCTGTGTAAGACCATGAAAAGTTGATCTTTTCTCTTTTAGGAACTCACTGAATTATATCTTCTCCTCTTTTGATAAGGATTGTGCTAGGTGAACAATTTGAGGAACTTTAGCTGTGCCCAAGTTAACCAGTTGTGTTGGTTCTATCAAAACTAAAGATCTTTCTTGAAAGTGCTCAGGGAGGATATAAAGAATCCCATATTTTGGCACCTTTGGGAGGTTTTCACCATCATGATCGTCTTTTATTTTTAATTTTTTAAGAATCTGACACTGCCACAACATGGTTTTCACCATCAGTTCTTTTTTTCTTTTTATCTTTCAATTTGTGACTAAGAAACTTGATATCCTCCTATGACATGTTCATGCTCCTTGCGTTGGTCGAAGAAGGATAAGGTTCACAAGCATTTAGGTAACAGGCCAATGGGTAGTCATTAGGGAAATTCATGATAGGATTAGGATCTAAATTCTTCCAATCAATTAGGTCAGGGTTTATCAAGGATAATGAATCAGAGTTTGGTAAGGATAGCATCACGTCAGTGTCAAAACTATTAACTGACAAGACATGTTCTGTTAAGTCAACTTCTATATCATTTAGATCATCAAGAGTTAAATCATCATTAATAGGGTCATTGTTAGTAATATGCAGACCTAACTCTAGCGAATCATCAGTTGAGCTTTATTCTTCTTCTCTCAGCAAAATGGAACTCAGTGCTTGTAGTCTCATATGTTGGAAACAATTGTTTAATTGTGTATTGTCCTTGATGTTACACAAATGTCATATCAGTCATTAGACAGAGTCTACCGAGCTCAGAATGTTCAGCAAGGCAGTTAACCGAGTCTACCAAGCTCAGA
>MU225973.1:103652-159183 GCA_018584345.1 Thuja plicata | reverse complement strand
TTGTGTTTATGCTATTTGATTTATGCATGTCAATAACTGTGAATGTTTAATGAACAATAATAAGTTAATCTACCGAGTAACAACAATATATATTAAAGACATCTAAAGGACTTGTGGATTTATTTTTGTGGTAACTGATTCACCCCTCCCCTCTCAGTTACTCCATCTATATTTCCAACAATTGGTTGAGCTTTATTCTTCTTCTCTCAACAAAATGGAACTCAGTGCTTGTAGTCTCATAATGTCCTCTAGACCTAATAAAACACCAGTTTCTTCATCAAGAATCCTAGTTAATGGTATCTCATCTGATTCTGGAACAATAGTAGTGTTAGGGGAAGTGTGAGAAATCTCTTCTCTTTGAAATATCGATGCCCATTTATGAATCACATCTACTTCAATGTCCATAGTAGCATTAGATAGGATATCCCATTTATAATCATGTGAATATGTTATTTCATCATCTGATATGTTTATAAACTCAACAATAGTTACCTGACGTACCCTATTAGCCACTTGTAGATCAAAGTGAGGTAAATCTAGAATATGTAAAATTGTGACCAACTGCCCCCAGTTAGGATGTAAATCTTGTTGTTGGGGTATTTCTTTAGGAGTTGTTTCTATCAATGGGACTTCTAGACAACCTTCTATTATTTCCTCTACTTATTAAATAGTAGCTTGTGTCAATAAAGGAACATGAGTGTCTTGTGGTGTTTCAAAGATAGGTACATATCTTTCTCCTTGATATTCAGGATACTCTGTACCAATATGAAATAATCTCTCATAGGTCCATTGTCCAAGTTCTGTCTCTTCTTCTTCATCACTTCCTTCATCAAAGATTGGACCATCTCTTGAAGTAGGGTTTTCAGATTTGTTATTGAAACCTAGTCATGTTTTATCTTTAGTATTTCTAAATTCCATGTGTATAGGTTCAACAAGTCCTTTTCCTTTGTCTCCTAAAGGTCCCTTCTCTTGATATCCCATTTGTTTGAGAAGGTCATATCCTTTAGTATTCTTTTCTGGGGATATTTCCACATGTTTTACCTCATTTTCTTTTGGTTCTCCTTTGTAAAGCCAAGACAAGACTGCTTTTTCTTATTTTTCATCCTCTTGAGAGGTAGATGCTTTAACCATACCAGTTTCTTTGTGAATTTTTGGTTCTTTGGATGTAGTAGGTGTGAAAGATGAGGAAGGTTTCCCATAAGATCTTGGAGATATTGGAAGTTCTGTCAATGATGGGGTCATGTCTATCTTGTATTCTCCCATACTAGCTTCTTCAAGTTTTAATGTCTTTCCAAAGCTTCTCATAACCATGTCTTTAGTAGTTTCAGGTATAATTTCTTTTGGAACTTCCTTGTTATGAGGAACCATACTATCTACTTTGACATTGTTGCAAGTATAACTGACATCTGCAGGAATTGTTACTTTCACCCCATTATGTGGGAATTTGATACACTGGTGGTAAGTAGATGGTACTGCTTGCATTTCATGGATCCAAGGTCTCCCTAATAGTATGTTGTAAGCCAAGGGTGGATCTAGAACTTGACAAATCATATTTCTTTCAACTGGTTCTATTCTGATTGGTAGAACAATGAGGCCTTTAGATAATCTTTCTTCTTCATCGTAAGCTTTGATAGTTATCTTACTTCTTGAATCAATGGTTTGTTCTGAAAGAACCAACTTATTTATTAGATTGAGAGTAAAAATGTTCAACCCTGCGCCTCCATCTATCAATACACGTTTGACATGAGATTTATGAATAAGGACTTCAATGTGTAGGGGCTGGTTATGCAGATGTGTCAATGACTTGTCATCTTCTTCTGAAAAAGAGAGATAGTGTGGTGGTGATTTATGATTTACCATTGCTTGGAACTTATCTACATCAATATCTTTTGGAACATTTTCAGAATGTAGGGCTTGTTCAAGAACTTCCCTATGCACTGAGGAGATTTTAAGTAACTCAAATATGGAAATTTGAGCAGAGGTTCTTTGCAATTGATCCACCAAGTTATAGTTTGCTGTAGGAATGGTAACTATTTGTCTTGCTGCTGCTGGTTTGGGAATAGTGACAAGAGGTACTTCTAAAGTTGTTGTTGGTTTTGATGAGGAACTAGGTCCTTTGATTGTAACTTGTGCTTGACTTCGAGTCACCACATTTTATTGTGAAGATGTGTCTTTAGCACCTTTAATAGTGATCACATTGATTGATTCGTATTTAATGTCCAACATGTTGATCACATTATCATTATTGGAGTAGGTGTAATTTACTTTGTTTCCTTTTCCTTTAGAAGCTTCCCCTTTCTCATAATTAGGGAATGGTTTGTTGAATTCCGTATGGTATTCATTAGTGGTGTGTCTCTCCACTTTGATTTTGCCTCCTTAAATAAGGTCTTGTATAACATGTTTAAGTTTCACATAGTTATTGGTCTTATGTCCCTTGTTCTTCTGAAAGACACAATAGGAATTATCATCCCACCATTTCGGTTTGACCTCTGGTTCTCACAGTTTTGAATCAGGAATAGTAACAACTTTGTTATCCAAGAGTGTCTTCAAAACAGTCTCAAGAGGTTCACCCAAAGGAGTAAATGTTCATTGAGGTCTAGAAGTCCATGGTCTACTCTTGTTGTTGTCATTGTTTTCTTTAGGTATTGTGTTTTTACCTTAGCTTCCTTGTTTGCTTGCATGCTATTCATTAGATTAAACATTGCGGGTTTAGGATTAACATTAGATGCATCTACCACTCCATCGTTAACAACATTCTTCTTTTGTTTCCACCACTTAGGCTTGTTTTTTTAGTTGGTATATTTGTTATCACTTTGAAGAGTGATTTCTCCTTTCTTAACCATGACCTCTTCAATATGGATGACATTTTTGATCATCCTATCAAAGCTAGGTGAATCTTGCATTTGCAAAGAATAGTTTAATTCAGGTATCAAGTTGTTAATGAAGATTTCCATCTTTTCCAATTTGGGAATAGCTCTTGAATACCTCACAAAGATTTTCCTCCACCTTTGTAGAAAGTGTGTAAATGATTCACCGATTCTTTGTTTTGTGTTATACAAGTCCATCATGGTTACGTCGTGTTGTATATTGTAGGAGTAATGTTGGAAAAATTGTTGCATTAGCTCCTCAAAATATTTCTCCTTAGGTGTGAGTTTGGAGAACCACTCCGTAGCATTTCCACCTAGACTTCCTGGTAATAGCCTCATTAGGTATGTAGGTTCATGCATGTACTCTATGCTTAGATCACAAAACTCTATCACATGGTCATGTGGATCAGTCTCTCCCTTATACTTTTCATATTTAGGCCTTGCAGTGTTGGGAGCAAAAGGAATCATATAAATACTCTTTTCAAATGGAAATGGAAAAATGTGATCCAAAGAGTATTTCTTTGTTGGTTTGACTTTCTCTTGTTTGAGTGTTGCAAGTTTGAATTGCATCAAGGTCAATTGTTTGGTGAGAATAGAGATAAGTGTTGGTATCTCTTTTTCCTTTAGTCTTTCAACTTCATAATCTTCAGGTAGTTTCACTCCAATGGATACTAGATGTATAAAGTATTTCTCTTTGTCTTCACCAATTATCTTTTCCAATGTTCTTTGGAATTTTCTACTTTGTTTGAGTCTATTATAATCTTCCTCGGGTACGTATCCATCAGTATCTGAGTCAAAAAAAGGGTGAGTGATGTGAATTTATTCCTCACTACTAGTGTCTTCTTGTCTTTGATTCTTGTCATTATTGTATTCCTCAAAGGTTGTACTCCATTCATTTCTAGGAGCTTCCTTTGCGGGTGCGGGTGATTCTGTGTCAAATAAGGGATTGTGAGATGTTTCTCCTTGTTGAAAATGTAGCAATCTAGGAGGTACTTTTGATTCGTTAGGAAGATACTTGTTGCATCTTGTGTTAACCATAAAGTTGAATCTCAACTATGTCCAAAGTTTTGCAATAATGTCAAGTGAAGTCTCAAATTGTCCAAGTAAGTGTGTCCAAGTTGTAAAGGATTGTTTGTTGTTTGATGGAAGTAAATGACTCCAGCGTCAAAGGGTTAGAATGCCCTGATAATGAGCTGAGAATCAAGTTGTTTTTGAGAGTGAATAGACCACACATTTTGAGACCAATTGTACGAGCCCAAAATGACAGGCAAGATAGACTTGTGAAAAAGTTTTGAAACAACAATAGAGAGACCATAAAAAGTAACAGGACCAGACTAAGGAGCCAAAAGGGTACCCAAATATACTGATTTTCTCTAAGAGAAAACTATGCAACTGCCCACTATTTTAGATGCGACACTCTACAGGTGAGCTAGAAAATACTAGGTGCGAGCTTCTGATGAACCAAGTGCAAGTTTTGATACGCTGGATGTGACCTTTCTCCCTAAAAGTGATGCATGAATGACCAGATGTGAGCTAGAATAATAAATGAAACTTTGCACAACCATATGCGAGCCAGAGAAGACTGAAGGCGAGCCTCTGATGTTCTATCAATTTTTGTCAAATTTGTTAAGTCTATCTCAGAATGCATGAAGTTTGTTTGATTGCAGATTGTTTTCTGAGACTTTATAGTGAGTGAAAAACATAACATGTAGTCTAAGGATTGAATTTTGTTGTTTTTTTTGAAGGATTTATCTTTTTACTGATCTTTTAAGAACATCAAGCAATTTTGCATTGTTAGGGGTGAACAAACACATCCTTAACCCCTAGTGTCTAAGCATAGGATGAAAATCTTTTCTTATAGACTCAGGTACACACTCAAATGCTAATCAGAATATGGCTATCACCAAGCACACAATGGCTCTTGTTATGATACCATATTATCCAAATCCAAATGCAAGTGAGGGCACAAAATGATGAGTATCTTGGGGAAATTACTATTTGCCTTGCACAAAGATTATCACCCTTTCTGGGATGAATCAGGTAGTTTTGACTACAATTAGTTGATTATGATGGGGCAATCCATTTGAAACCGTCTCCCATAGAATCGCACACAAAAAAATTGAGGCGTATAGCCCTATGAGTACTCAAATATGTGTAGTCTTGCAAGAAAGATTCAAGAGGCTCCGCTCTACACACACGTAAGCATGTTCAAAGAATGATGTCAAAATTCCAAGAACAAAACTGATTCCATCTTTCGAGGTTTTAGCCTACAAGGAAGCAATTATTTATAGTGAGTTGGAAGGGTTGACGTAAACCTGTCCTCACTTGGGTCGTTCCCGAGAGATTTTTTCCTCAACCGACAGGCCCTCTAATGTTTTCAAAGCATACAAAGGATTGGCGAGCTTAAGATTTCAATATTTCTGATTCCTCAAAAGAAGAAGAGCATACTCTCCTAGTCCATGCCATTTTATCCCACAAGCACTTCAATCAAGGTTCTTTCCCTCAAATGACTTCACTCACAACTCAATCCCCCAAGTAAAGTTTTTGATTCCCCCACTTGGAAGGGAGAGAAAATCCTCTAGTGAGATCGAGAAACAAGATTAAGTTTTATTTAAATGTTCCTAGATTATGAAAACACAAGTAATTGAAAGAAAAGTTTGATTGTTATTTTTCCCACAAAATTTAAGTGCTTTGCTTGTTCAATTACTATATCCCAAATTTAGACAATGAGGTTCTTTTTCCCACAAATTTAAGATGACTTGTGTTGTTCAATTTCAAAACCAAAGGGAATTATACGATGTAGCTTGTTCAATTAGTCCCACAAGATTTAGTGATTTGAGTTGTTTAATTACTTGCCCAAAAGGGAATTATACAATGAAATGTTTGCCTTGTTCATTTACCCCAAATTCCTCTCAAGTCCTAAATCAACTTTTGAGTTTATGTTTTTCCTTGAAGGAAAAGAGCATACTCCTTTGATTGATTTGTTAAATGATGAGAATTTGTATTTAATGTGAAACTTTGAACAAGTAAGAACAAGTTAATCTATCAAAAACTTGCAAACCATAAGTTAGCAATTTCATTTTCTACCCTTTTTTTAGAAAAAAAGGTACATAAAGCAATTTGCAAACAATAATTAGTCTGTTTAAAGGACAGAGACAAAAAAACATCCGAGGATCAGTGGTTAGACTTCTCAAATTGCAACCTCAAAAACCAGATGCAATCCTATTTTCCCTAAATGTGACTGCCTTTCCCTAATGCGACCTTTAATTCACTAGAAGCGATGATCTACTAGAAATGATGCAAAATTTACCAGATGCGAGCCCTGATATTTGGGGTGCGATCCTATTTCTCAGAAGTGATTCAATTTCCTGAAAGCAAGCCTTTATGACTAAAGGTGACTCTATATCTGAAAATAGAGATGAGAAATTAGTCCAAAATGAAGAATAAAGTGAGGTAAAATCTGAGATTTGGCCCCACGATGGGCACCAAAAATGCGTGTGTTATTTGTGTACCTGTTATCTACAACACAACACTTCAATAAGTCATTATATTAGTGAAAAAAAGAATAAGCAAGCAAATCAATCACTAAAACTGACTTATTTCTTCCTATCTAAGAGGAGTGTGAATAATGCTATAATTACCCTCAGATTATGCATTTATCAGTGACATATACAACTTAGAATGGAAGATTCAAATGAAACTAGCCTATATGCTCAAGAAATGTTCATTTTAGCTCTAAAATTGAAGATTATAACAATTCAATGAATAAATTAAGCTAAAATACATGAATATCTCTATCAATACTAGCAGCATAAGTTTGCATATTGAAAACTCAAATTAGGGGCCCATTGAGCTTAAAATTCATTCTATTTATAGAAGAATTTGGTGAATGAGAGGTTAGGATTGAAAGTGGAAGAGAGGTGGAGATTGAATCTTTGGTGATCCATGTGACGTGATCCAAGTGATTTAACTCCCATTGGTTAGGGAATTGACTTTCCCTTTTTGCAAGTGGAAATGTAATTTAGGATTTATTTAATTCCTTTTATTAATTACTCTAGCCATGTTTTTGAATTGTTTTGAATGAATTGATTTGTTTTGATTTAATTGGCTAAGGCAATTAATTTGATTTAGTGATTAAATTTGATTTAATGAATTATGCCAATAAATTGAAGAATTATGTTGACATAATTAGGGGTATGATCACACTTAGGGAAAATAGGGTCTATGGTCAAAGCAGACCAAATTAGGATGGTTACAACAACTAGCTTTTCTTAAACAGTTCCAATGAAGTCAATAATCACTATCTCTACTCTACATCCAACAAACTTCTCAAATACAAGATCACAACTTCCACATTCCAGAATCCATAAAAGAAAACAACTCTCTTTTAGACAAATTGCAAAAAAAACAATTAGGTCAAAAAATTAAGACTTCCCCAATGCACAAACAATTATGTAACTCCTTTCTAAGATACACACAATACCTTGAACAAGTAAACATAAATTAAAAATCATCAAATATAATCCAATATCCGCAATCCATGCTCACCATTCATAACACACAGTACATCTCTGAAGTCGGCCCCAAATAGGTCTTCTCCAGAACACTCGCCACAACTGACGTCACCAAGAGTCCTACAACTCAAGAATCATAATAAACATTTCTCAACATGTATCCTGACATTCTGCAAGCTCGCATAACATGACAGGTTCTCACATCCATATTATCCACAAAACTCAGAGACTAACACTGCCATAATTCTCTGTCACTGTTCTGCAAACAGTCTCAACCAAAACCGTTGTAACTCATGCAAATAGAAACATAAACTGAATCTAGAACTTAGATATAAGATCCCATCTTGTCCCTTAATACATATTTGTGCTTGTATCCTCTGAGAGTCCATACAGTATCTATACATGATTGTTAGTCTTGCATGTGCCTGAGACAACCAAGACACACACACACACACACACACACACACAAATTTTATCTCATTCACAATGTCAGTACCTCACGGAGGAAATGTTTCAATGTTCAGTATCAAGAGACAACATAATCATTCAAAGATTATATTTTTCTTTTAACTAAAATTTTAGCTTTAGGTCACAACTTGATCATAAGTAAATATGGACAAATAAAACATTTATACGTACCATCTAATATGTGGTGTTCACTACGTCAACTATCATCCATGCATGCTCGCAAATCACATGTACAGTTTAGTGGATCAACATTTTCTATTCATTTGACCTAGGCCCTCATGTCCATCTTGTCACAACAACATCTAAAAAATGAATATTAACTCAATTCATCATATCAAATTATATTTGTCCATCTCTATATCAATTTACATAAAATAAGTGTTACATATTTAATATAAATAAACATTTATATTTTTATCTATATATACATGTTTAATCCAGGTATAAGCACGAGATGTGATCTATTTTGACACATTTATGAAATTCTCACCATGTATTCATCAATGGTAGGTAGAGTAGAAAATTTAATTAAAAAAGTCTTTGATTTCGCTTTAATTGCATATGAAGATATACAAACATGGTTGAGGTGCTTTTTCGTCCAACCACGAAAAGTTACTCTTCCTTGGGGATTCTACATACTTGGAGAATTCCCGACCCTACAATGCCTAGTAGCCTATAAATAAAAAGGTAGAGGGTGTAATACCCCAAAATTGGCATCTTGCAACCCTAACCAATTTTGTTTCATTTATCAACTTTTTGAATCATCAAAGTCCTATGGTACTAGGCAATCTCAATTCTCGACTGACTCTACTTGACCTAAGTGTCAAATACAAAAAACCCTAAATCTTCATTAATCACATACTATATTAATTCCTAAATATCAATTACAGTTGGCTAAATAAAACTTATGATTGAATTAATTTAATTACAAAGTCCTAGAACTTTAATTAAATTAAATTCACCCTTTTAGTCAAAATACATAAAATGGAATTAAATAACATTTGATTATTAAATAAATATTCTCATTTCAATAATTGAATTTAAATATTCAAATAATTGAGAAAGTGCATTTATGAGGTCATATTTCATTTATTCAATCAAATAATCTCTCCAAAATCCTTACTTTAGTTCATAAATAGCAACTCTGAGTTAACTATAATTCAAAAGTGCAACAAACCAGTTAACTGTTTCATTCACTCCAAAAGCCAACAATTCACTGTCTCTCTCAAGGAAACTTGCCATTCTGAACTGGACTCTCATTCAATCTCCACCATTCATCCTGTTCAATCTCGATCGTCAATGGATTCTGGGATTCTATAAAAGAACTCTCTTGTCTCTCATTCAAAAAGAGAAGAATGCATATTTTTGGAGTATCAAATCGCTGCTGGATTGTTAGCTCAAATTTGTGTGCATTCAAGCTTTCATCATTCTCATTATTATTGCAATTGATTAATATCATTCAACAAATTAATCATGCATTGCTTAGCTTCTTTCAAGTATTCTTAGTTTAATCTCATCTTTCATCTCTAGATTAATATTGCATAACTCATTTCTAGACTAAATATTGCATTTGCATTCTAGATTAAATCCTCCATTCTCAAATTGGTCTCGATTGTTGGACTCTCATATTCTGAGAGCTACTCAAAACCCCATCTAGATAGGAGGCAATAGGTTGGCTCATCCAGGCATGCAGGATGGATAAATTCATATTCATTCCTGTATGTGACTGATGAATAAGGACTATGTTGAAGTGTATGGCTAAATAAAGAGGCCCACATTTAGCATATATAGAGGGCTTGGTGCATCATGATGTACCTACATGCAATTCCCTACCATGGATATGCAATTCCTAACATTCAGGATATGATAGAGAGTTGGTATTAAAAAATGATTATTTCAATAATTCTTACTAGATTTTGTTCATCTTTTTCTATGAACCACTTGCTTTGGCCAAAGCCTATAATATAATAATGATCTTGAGAAAAAGGATCACCTTCTCTATTGCCCATAATTGTGTTTTCCATATTCGACACCCTTCCCGGAAGGTAATATTTCCCAAATGCTCATACATAGCAAGAAAATGATGCAAACTTATGCATACTATTCTATTTTCTTTCCATGCAGTAATGCATTACTTTTCATGCAAACATTTCATGCAATGCCTCATGCATAACAACTCATGTATTGAAAATATCATGTTAGAGTCATAAAGTGTACTCTTCTCATTTAACAAAAAATACATAGAGGATTTATTCATCTCATAACTATCCAGACAATGCTCCTCATAGCATCAAATACTCACATCACATACATGTTTCTCATTATTAATTACTTCATGCAAGACGTATCCACATATCCAATATCCACAACATTGTTTATGTAGTTTACTTAGAATTTTTTGTTTACAATATAAAACATATTTCAAATCATAATATGAATTCAAGAATAAGAATGGTATGTTCTCTACAATCTACACCTTACACATTGTACACATATTCCACATTGAACATGATAAAGGACTTCATATCACATCACACGACTAGCAACACAAAATACATATCCTAGCCACCACAAAATCATAGAAGACCTCTCAAAATAGAATTTCACACATTTCAATTCCATATCATAAAAAGATGTGCTCATAATCAATAAAAATAAGTGTGAACAAGAATCAAAATTAATAGATAATTAGAAAACTTGGTGGCTGGTTAATCTAAAGAAAATATGAAAATCTAAGCTAGCCCTTACAACACATCCAAATTTCATCAAAATTGGAAAATATGGTCAAATTGAAAACTAATTCACCTATACAGAGTGACTAACACTATCCACATAGAGGGAGTAAAATCTTCACAACACATTGCATCCAAGGAACACTAAAGAACCTGACCAAATACCTAACAAACATTTATCTCAAAGTTTATATCACTATGCATTAACACACATTATTTGTTCATGCACAATAAAATTTATAAATGTATCATTTTCCTTTTGCAATCTCATGCATACCTAAATGCAAGATGAAACATGCACATACATTTATAAAATCTGATGAGTTTTATTTTCATAGATGACATGTTAAGTTCATTTCTAAAGAAATCAATAAAAATCATAAATCATGATCCTTTTCTCAATGATCTATCTCATCAATTATTTTCCCTTTCCATTGCATCACACATGCAAAATACACCACTTTCACAACATCATAATTTTTTTCATTCATTATTAATCATGAACCTAGCCTCAATGTTTGGTAGACATCATATCCTTGGTGCGAAAATCAATCATCAATTGATCATGAAAAATAATTATCCTAATTTAATTTCTTCCTAGCTTCACACATGCAAAAGAATAGTCATATAACCTTAAACACATCACTCACATGATATAGTTGACATTTTCTGTGCATATTTTGTATTTATGCAACTTAGGCAAGAGTGAAATCACACCCAAATAAGGAACATAAATAAACAAACATTTCAAGGCTATCATATAACATTTAAAACTTAACATTAACAAGGAAATCACATAGTCACATGTTGCACACATATACACAGTGTTCCTTAGGAACAACTTTATACAAAAGGGTTCTATCCATGGAGTAGTTACTATTCACTACTATAACACTAAAGAAAGGGACATCCTTACCATTCCTATTAGGAGTAACCATAACTAGGAATCTCTCTCTCTCTCTCTCTCTCTCTCTCTCCCCTTTTCTAGCGGGTCCATATGAATCAAATATCAACCCATAGAACTAAAACTTACATACAGTACACACTGTTTAACTTGAGGTTCATGTGATCAAAGGTCACAAGTAAGCATAGCTAACTCAAGTCCCTAGGGCGGAACCCAGAGCTCTGATACCATATGTAGGGTCTACCACGCCACGTAGGATTAGAATATTGAAAAAGATGCAAATTTGCATAGCAAGTCGCAAGTCGTAATTCACAAGTAAAAAGTAAATATGTATTTAAATTAAATTATTAATGTATAGTTATCACATACTAGAGATAATACATCATAATCAATAATAATTTTGACAAACATTTCGAAAACAATAGGTAACAACTATGAAGAGATTTCGACCAACTTGTCGAACACATCAATATAGACCAAGAACAAAATAGAATAATAAATATATTTTGAATCACATTCGACATAAGAATAGTACACGAGACAATGAATTAACTAATATAAGTGTGAAAATATCTTAAGAAGAGACCATTGAGTCTATTAGAATGAATCATAAGGAATCAAACATGAAGACCTTCCTGATGTTAGAATAACTGAGAGGGGGGAAGGGGGGTGAATCAGTTAGAATCAGTTTCCTCACAAATTATCCTACAGTCCCAAATTTCTCTAGATGTATATAAAAAAATTCAATCATATAATTCAACTCGGTGAAAATGTATTCTGTAAACTTAAACTTTCATTAATAGTGTTAAACGAGTGTCAGCAAATTAATACTGTGATTACCGATCTAGGTCAATAAAATAAAGTGTAAAGTGAAATAACAATACACAACATTCATGCACATTGACACATAGATTTTTAACATGGAAACCATGTTAAGGGAAAAACCACCTGGGACCGGTTACCCAAAATATTTTCACTCTTCTGAAGTAAGCTAGGTGAAGAGCCAACCCTGTTAATGGTTACAATGCACACTGTTAAATGTGACATGGTTAGAGGATTTAAAACTAACAGTTCTCTCTTGACCATGCATTCACTATGGGGTTAACAAGAAAACAATCAACATTCTCTAAATGTTATAATAAGGACTCACTCTTCTACTAGGTTAAGAGATTTATCTGTAACAATAGTTAAATTGATACAATAATGATCTAATTCAAATACAACTCTAATTTGTAGATATTCAGATCTATTCTAAGTACATAATACCTCTGATCAATTTGTTCACTTCAGTTGTTTTCATACTTGTTCTGCTCGGTAATGCTCTTCCCTTTGTTTGCTTGGCAATGTCTACAAAAAATACTTGGTTCTATCTTTAACCAGTTTGACTAGTCATGCATAAAATTTGCATGTGTGCTTCAGAATCTGTCAACATGATTTAGAAATGAATCTCTTGTCTCTTATATAGACATCATGTATCTTTTGATTTTCATCCTTCAAATTTAGCTGCTTAATCTCCATCATTGATTTTCCCGCTTGATCCTTCTTTGACAGTTGTGTTAAAAAATGTTTCAATCTCTATCATCCGATCTTCCTTGAATTTTAATAACCATTTGATCAAATAAAAAAGTTTATCTTTTACCCCAAAATCATCAATTATCAGCTCAACATCCAAGTCGGCCTCAATTTGAATTAATTGCTTGGTCAATGGTTGTGTTGACAATCCCTTGCTGGTTATCACTAGTGCTCGGTATGCACTATGTTTTACTTGGTTTACACTGTCTCTTGGTGTATACAAAAATCTTCATTTACCAACCACATAAATATTGTTTGTTCCAAATATTCAATACATAACAAATTTTTTCCACCACAATAATACTCAAATAAGTTGACATCAATGACAGTACATTAACTGATAATGTTTATCATCACTTCTGCAACTCGGTTGAATATCAACAAATGAATTCAAACATATAATCAGTTGTAGTTCATCAATATCTCCTTTTGGCATTGATGGCAACACAATATGAAATATGCAGTATAAAATGCCATACAAAAAATACCAAACTTCTGTTCTACAACTGCAACAATTTTGTAGCTCTCCCTAGCTTGAATATAAACCGTGTTAGTATAAACAAAATACTCACCATGCAGGCTCTCCCTCTAGTTTTAACTTTTCAGATCTTGAAACTCTCTGTAGATTAGATATGTCTCTTCATCTCTTTCTTTCTCTTTTCTCCCTTTAGTGGATAGATATCCCCCTTTGTATTTCATTGATATATCTCTCCCTTTGACAACAATGCCATAAAGAAAATATGTAACTCTTCAGTAGCCAAATAAAATATCTCTGATATTCGGTGCAGTAGGTACCTTTCAGTGTACTGATATCTCAATTTTGGTCCACTTCATTTTTGCATCAACATGATTGATATTGTGATTTCATGTAGGTTGATGCAACCTCCTAATCAGTTTAGTTACCAATAGATAAGGGACGAACCTCTAGTCTACCTCTCAAGTACTCAAATGTATCCTTTGGTAAGGGTTTTGTGAATATGTCTACAAGTTGTTCTTTTGATTGTACATATTCTAGTATTACTTGTTTCTCTTGTAATTGTTCCCTCAAGTAGTGATATTTTATAGATATGTGCTTTGTCTTGGCATGCATCATAGGATTCTTTGAAATATTTATAGCACTTGTATTGTCACAATAAATAATCATTGGATCAGTGATCTCTTCATTCATTCCTTTCAATAATTGTTTTATCCATGATATGTTAGAACAAATTGCAGCAGCAAAAACATACTCTGCTTGTGCAGTTTACAGAGATATGCATCCTTGCTTCTTGCTTATCCAAGTAACTAGTCTTTCTCCAATAAAGAATGCTCCACCAGCAGTACTCTTTCTATCATCTATATTCCCAGCCCAATCAACATCTGTATAAACTTTCAATTCAAACTTTCCTTCTCTTTTATACCATAGTCCATAATCCTCAGTGTTTTTCAAATATCTAAAAATCCTTTTTACAACTGTCATATGTGATTCTCTAGGGTTAGTAGAAAATATTTCAACTATTCCAACTGCATATGCTATGTCCGGTCTTGTGTGTAAAACATGCATCAATTTACCAATCATAGATCTGTACAAGGTTTGGTTTACCTCAGGTGTCTTGTCTTCTTTTGTCAATTTGCATCCTATCACCATAGGTGTTCCAACTGGTTTTGATTCCTCCATTCTGAATGTCTTTAGTACTTCCTTGATGTATTTT
Organism: Thuja plicata; assembly: GCA_018584345.1. Lineage (NCBI taxonomy): Eukaryota > Viridiplantae > Streptophyta > Pinopsida > Cupressales > Cupressaceae > Thuja > Thuja plicata. Next base: position 144,435 of record MU225973.1, on the reverse strand, counting down.
GATTGAGTAATGTAGATACTTGTAGTCTGTTGTAAAATTTGCAATCCTAAAAAAAAATTGACATCTCAAATTCTTTCCTCATTTCATCAACAAAAGAAGTGCATAAGATATCATTACCTCCAAATATTATATCATCAAGAAATATTTTAGTAATAAGTGTCTTATCATCATTTCCTCCTTTTAAATACAAATTTCTATTATCACTTGTTCTAATAAATCCAATACTTATTAGATAAGAATGCAATCTTTCATACCATGTTCTCGGTACTTGTTTCAGTCCATATAATTATTTGTGTAACTTACATACCGTGTGTCTGATCAGGATCAACAAATCCTTCAGGTTGTTCAATGTATACCTCTTCTTCCAGTATTCCATTAAAAAATGTAGACTTCACATCCATCTGATATACCTTGAATACTTTATATGCAGCACATGCAAGAAGTATTATTACTCCTTCAAGCCTAGCAAAGGGTGAAAAAATTTCTCCATATTCAATTCCTTCTTCTTGTGCATACCCTTTTCAAACTAATCTTGCTTTATTTCTGATTACATTCCCAGCTTCATTCAATTTGTTTCTAAAAATCCATTTGGTGCCAATGACATTTTTGTCACTCGGTGTCGGTACTAATGTCCATGTCTTATTTTTCTGTTTCTTCTCAATTTCCTCATTCATAGCATTAAACCATTCTTCATTTTCTAATGCATCTCTAATATTCTTAGGCTCAAATTTACAAATTAAACAAGTGTCATCTCTGAACTTACTTCTTTTCATTATGCTTTCTCTTTTATCTCCAATTATCTAATCCCGTGGATGGTGTCTTCTCACATATTTAGAAAGTATAGGTTCAACTCTCTGTTCTTCATTATCCTCTTCTATAGGTTCATGGTCTTCTGGTTCATGATCTTCTGTTTCAACATTTTCTTGATTCTTGGTCTGTACTGTCTGTTGCCCGGTGACATTAACCTATTTCTCGGTAACATTACCCTGTTGCACGGTAACGCTAGGCATCTGCGTTGGTATAGTATCAGGTTCTTCCCAGTAAACAAATTTAATGTAGTCTTCAGGTTCTTTCATGTTGTCCTCATCATTTAGCTCAGCAAATTCATCAACTTTCACATTTACACTTTCAATTATTTTGTTAGTTGTCTTGTTCAAACATTTGTAACTCTTAGTAGAATATCCAAGAAATATTCCTTCATCACTTTTTGAATCAAATTTTCCATTTTGATAATGTTTCAGAATATAACACCTACTACCAAATATTCTAAAATAGCTCACATTGGGAGTATAACCGTACCATAGCTCATAATGTGTTTTTTTTGAATCTTTCTTTAGTTGTACTCGGTTCAGTGTGTAAAATTTTGTGCTTACTACTTCTCTCTAGTATGTTTGTGCAACTTGCTTTTCAATAATCAATGTTCTTGCACAATTAATAATTGATATGTTTCTTCTTTCAACAATTTCATCCTACTGTGGTGTCCTCGGTGCAGAATCCTGTCTTTTGATTCCATACTCATTACAAAAGTTAGTGAACTAATCATAAATAAATTCACCTCCTCTATCAGATCTCAAACACTTCAGATCTCTTCCAGTTTATTTTTCCACTTTTGCTTTGTACCACTTAAACATCTTAAATACTTCAGATTTTTCTTTTAAGAACATGACAATCATCATCCTAGAGTAGTCATCAACAAATAAATTAAAATATATGTCCCCATAATAACTCTATGTTCTCATTGGTCCACATAGGTCTGTATGAAATAACTCCAAAATGTCATTAGATGATAAATTCTTGCTCTTGAAACTATATTTTGACGTCTTTCCTATTTGACAATTTTTGCACATTACATGGTCTAGTTTAGTTAAGTTCGGTAAGCCTCTAACTTTTCTTTTCTTACTAATCTTAACCATGTTGTCAAAATTTACATGAAAAAGTCTTCTATGCCATAACCATATATCTTCATTCTTTTCCAATAAACAAGTAGTTTCAGCCGTGTGAAGATAGAACAAGTTACCTTTAGATTGTTCACTAGTACCGATCAATTTTCCATCATAGATTCTTTATTTTCTATTATCAAATGCAACTTGGTGACCTGTGTTATTCAACTGTGAAACACTCAAAAGATTGTAATTAATTCCTTTTACCCAATAAGTATTTTCACATTTGATTTGATTGTTTAGCATAATAGTACCTTTTCCTTTTACTTGACATGGTGTATCATTTCCCATTATTACTGATCCTCCATCATAATGTTCAAGAAATTCAAAATTTCCTTTATCACCAGTCATGTGATGTGTACAACCACTATCAATAGCCCAAATATCATGTTTACTAAGTTTAGAGATAAGTGCTGTCTCTACATACCTTTCATCTTCATCTGAATCATCTTTCAAAGCTACAAATACTATCTCAATATCTTCATCACTGTCAGTTCCACAGTTATTATCTTTATCTTCTGCAATGTAACAAGCTTTCTTACCTTTATCTTTGTAATCTCGGTTATCTCTCCTATCATACTATTGGTTGCTTCGGCAGTCTCGCTCATCCTTTGTCTCATTAGATCTATCATTTCTCTCATCATTCCTTTTGTTAGGGCATCTTGCAGAAAAATGACCAATCTCTTTATAGTTAAAATAGGTCAAAGGCAGTTTACCTTTATATCTTCCTTTACCTCTGTGCAATCTTCTAACCATTAAAGATTCAAGCTCATCAAGTTCCTTGTCATCACTATCACTATCACTGCTATTTCTGATTATGTGTTTGCTACTAGATTTACCAATTTTCAAAGTAGACACAAATGAAGATTCCATAGATGGTACAATACTGTTATGAAAGTTATTCACCTCAAAATAAATCAATCTTCCAACAAGACTATCAACAGTAATGTTATTTGCAGGTGCAATATCTCTTATTTCATGAATTGCAGAGACTCTAATAGAATAAATAGGCAATAGAGTTATAAGAATCTTACTCACAATTGTGTCTTCATCAATGGTTCCACCAGATCCTTGAATAGCATTCACAACTTCTTTAATTCAGATACTGTATTGTGTGATGTTTTCTCCTTCTTTCATTCTCATGTCATCAAACTTTCCATGAAGACTTTAAGCTTTGTCTCTTAGTACATTTACATCTCCTCCATAAACTATTATAATCTGATCCCACATATTCTTGGTAGTTTTACATGTCTTGATATCCTCAAATTATGAATCTGTAAGTGAAGAAGAAATCTCCACCATGATAAGGTTATGTTCATGTTTTTCTTTCAACTAATTTACCGTCAAAGGTCCAGTAGGTAGAATGAATTCATTGTCCAGAAAATATTCAATGTTGCTTGCAATTCCTGATGGGTATAATCTCATTATTTTTTTCCATGTTGGGAAGTTCTCCCAATTCATCTTAGGTGCGTCTCTCTTATACATCTTGTGATGTTTAGCTTAATTCCTTTAAAACTTTCTTCTAAGCACTGTATGCTCCCTGATAAGCATTGCTGCTCTGATACCAATTATTAGAATAACTGAGAGGGGGGGGGGGTGAATTAGTTAGAATGAGTTTCCTCACAAATTATCCTACAGTCCCAAATTTCTCTAGATGTATATCAAAACAAATTCAATCATATAATTCAAGTTGGTGAAAATGTATTTTGTAAACTTAAACTTTCATCAATAGAGTTTACCGAGTGTCAGTAAATTAATCCTATGATCACCGATCTAGGTCAATAAAATAAAGTTTAAAGTGAAATAATAATCCACACCATTCATGCACATTGACACATAGATTTTTAACGTGGAAACCCTGTTAAGGGAAAAACCACCTGGGACCGGTAACCCAAAATATTTTCACTCTTCTGAAGTGAGCTTGGTGAAGAGACAACCCTATTAAAGGTTACAATGCACATTATTAAATGTGACACAGTTAGAGGATTTAAAATGAACAGTTCTCTCTTGACCATGCATTCACTATGGGTTCAACAAGAAAACAATCAACATTCTCTGAATGTTATAATAAGGACTCACTGTCCTACTCGGTTAAGAGATTTATCTATAAAAATGGGTAAACTTATACAATAATGATTTGATTCAAATACAACTCTGATTTGCAGATACTCAGATCTATTCTAAGTACATAATACCTCTGATTAATTTTTTCACTTCAGTTCATTTCATACTTGTTCTTCTTGGTAATGCTCTTTCCTTTGTTTTCTCGACGATGTCTATAGAAAATACTCGGTTCTGTCTTTAACTAGTTTGATCAGTCATGCATAAAATTTGCATGTGTGCTTCAACATTTGTCAACATGATTCAGAAATTAATCTCTTGTCTCTTTTATAGACATCATGTATCATTTAATTTTCATCCTTCAAATTTAGCTGCTTAATCTCCATCGTTGATTTTCCTGCTTGATCCTTCTTCGGCAATTGTGTTAAAAACATGTTTCAATCTCTGTTGTCTGATCTTCCTTGAATATTAATAACATCTTGATCAAATAGAAAACTTTATCTTTTACCTTGAAATCATCAATTGCTAGCTCAACATCCAAGTCGGCCTTGGTTTGAATTAATTTCTCAGTCAATGGTTGTGTCGGTGATCACTTGCTCGGTTATCACTAGTGCTCGGTATACACTGTGTTTTACTCGGTTTACACTGTCTCTTAGTGTATACAAAACTCTTCATTTACCAACCACATAAACATTGTTTGTTCCAAATCTTCAATACATAACAAATTTTTTCCACCATAATAATACTCAAATAAGTTGACATCAATGACAATACATTAATTGATAATATTTATCATCACTTCTGCGACTCGATTGAATATTAACAAATGACTTCAAACATATAATTAGTTCTAGTTCATCACCTGATAGGAACTCCAAACACCTATTTCACATAAATACATTAAGGGTGAGAATATTGTAGTAGTGCATTTCTACCATACCATGAAGCAGTTATGCTTCCCCAAAATCTTTCCTAACATGAAAGATGCCTAGCCCAACTTGAGGTCATCTAAAAAAGAGAAACTGACAGGAGTAAGGGAATTGTGCAGATTGGCAAACAATTCAAATGCTAACAAATGGTACTCAATAATACTTTGGTAATATATAAAACAACCTTCCTCATCAATATAAAGAAGAAAACATCTCAAGCTCTTAGTTCCAACTCATATAGAACAATTTGAGGTAACATTAGAAATACAATCATGCATTATTCTTAGAAAGGATATTTGTCAAAACTCTCAATGCATCATAAACACCTATGTTCTTGGACACATAACGAATAACAAGGACACAAATTATTTTTTTAATAGGCACTTTCACTACTTAACTAGTGTAAAATCACTGCACATTGTTCATAGATGTGTTATAAATTGGGTGTTGGTTCCAAAAAATTTCTAATGAGTAAACTAAGCACAAACTTTGCATAAATATTTCATAACAAGATTCAAACTAGAAACCCAAATGCAATCCACTAAAGCACTTTTTGGTTAAAGAAGCATCCACTCATGTGTTAAAACAATCAAATAATCAATCTACTATCACGACTCTCTATAACAAGGAAATCTAAACTACTTTCCCATCATGCTTCATATGAAGATACACATCCATAGAGTATTTACATGATAATCCTTCATGTAATATCATCATACGATTATCACAAATTAAGATTACCTAAATAAAATTCAAATAAAATGTGATAATAATGAAAACCATAGAATGACAATATCCATATCATATTATATAAGGTTATCTCAAATATTTTCAAGTAAACAATAAATTCTTCTCATTATCAAAATGAATCTTGGCTAAAATTTGAGGTAGCTTCTCATAGTTTTACAAAAGGCCTATCTCATGATTAAGGCAATTATCATATAGGAAACAATTTTTTCATCTAAGATATTAGATTGTTTCAAGTAAAAGTCCTCAATGATTAGCTTCAAATATAATTATAAACATTGCAATAACACCAACACCTCGATGAAGTACTAGTAAAAATTCACTCTTAAAATCCCTTGTTTTGAAATGATGCTCCCCAAGCCTCTTCTAAAATTTAACAATACTCTTCTAAAATTTAACAATACGAAGAAATTGCTGAAATTAACATTCAAGGTATAAAAGTTTACTATCACTAATTCAAACTATGAAAATTAGGAAAACAAATGTTAGCGATGGTTGTAAGATGGTTCAAAATTGGCTGCCATTCTGCTAAATTTGGCATCCTATACTATACTCAAGAGATTAAATGTAAAAGAACAAATTTATGAATTCTTGTTTTCCAAGCTCTAATTCATTTATTTAAAAATATGAATTTTCTCTTATAATGGATTCATGAGGTGATCTATGTTTAGAGTTTTCCTGTTCATGGGAACAAAATTAACAACATATTAGAAAAGAACCAAAATTTGATAGGGTGCTCTTTCTTTGAACTATATAAATTTTCATGTCAATCAAAGATGTCACTGTTACCCCATTCACTTTGTTGTCATAAGTTTTGTCAAAGTCATATCAGCCAAGTCAAGTGGGTAAAGGGAATGGACAGTACTACCAAGCAGGAGAAGTTAGTCGGTAATATAAGAAAAGGAAGGAGCAGTCGGTAAAGATAGTAGAACCAAGCATCGAGCAAAAATAGTCACCGAGTGGTAATGTTATTCGATCATAGTTACTGAGTATCGAGTTCAAAAATGTACATCGAGCACCGAGAGTAGTAAGTTACCGAGCAGTTGAAGCATTCACTTACCGAGCAATATAGGCAAGGAAACCGAGCAGGTAAACTATGTCAAATCTTGATAAGAGTGCATTCAATGAATTGACAGACGATGTCAGAAGAATCTATGATCACTAAAGTCAGTTGGTTACAAAATCTATGAACCAGATTAACCAAGAACAAGATGCAAGGCAGAGATTAAGTGGCAAAATAGATATTATGAGTTCCAAGAAGGGAACAATTTCCAAGGTAATAGTCAGGCAGTTTACCGAGCGGCAACAAATCTTAAGGATGATCGAATGACTGAGATTGACTGAGGAAAACCTAATCAAGGAGATTAAGAGGCAAAAATAGAGGATACCTAAAAGGTAAGGTTTTTGGTAAGAAGAGATGGGATGTTGTTGTTATTTATGGGATATAGCAGTGTATGTGATACAGCACCGAGTACATAATTTGTAGAAGGAAGGTTTGATGATCACATCACCAAGCAGATTCAGAGGTAAAGAATTCAAAGCATAAAGAGTTTGATCAAGCATAATAGTTTGATGCATTATTTTCAGACAAGTTAAAAGCATTGTTGAATACATTGTTTTTGTTATTTTGCAAATCCCACCACCGGGTAGATTCTTATAGATCTTATTTTGTAAAGCCTTTAACAAGGTACAATTCTTAGAGAATAATTTGTGAAATCCTTAAACAAGGTAGACTGCATAAGTCTTTATACTCTTAACCGGGTAAGCTATCATAAGTAGCTAAACATTGTAGCTCTAACCGAGCAACCTTTTTACTACAGTAGTGAAGGATTGTGGGTGTCATCCCCACCACAGTTTTTTCCTCTAACCAAGGATTTCTGCATGACCAAAAATTATGGTGTTATGGATCTAGTTTCTTATGTGTGTACTTGAAAAGATTTACATGTTTTAACTTGACTTTCATTCATAGTTTTCATTCGGTAAAAGATTGCTGAAGTAAGATAGTTTTAGAATATAAAAGTTTTATATGAACCGATTCACCCCTTCCCTCTCAGTTCATACTCTTGTATGACATTTCCAACTATTGGTATCATAGCTATGACTACCAAGAAAATGGTTTGAACACCTGAGAGTAAAAGATCCTAAACATGTGTTATGCCTTGCATCCCCGTCCCTACATTTTGTGTGCAAAATGTTGGGTCCCCCTTTTTTGTTTTTTTGTTTTTGTTCTTGCCCTGTCTTCTTTCTGTCTCCTTTTTGTTTTCTTTCTCTAGGGTTTTCTTCCCCGCAGTTGTGCTTTATTTTGTTGGTTTCTTATAACTCCGGGACCCCGGTCCCAGAGTTTGTCATCCTTTGTCGGGGGCCAGATTCTGTACACCAAGATTCTTCACAGCGATGTTCTCTTTCCTTAAGGTGATATCGTCGCAGGGAATCCCCAGGCCTGGAGTCTGGAGGTCTGTCTATCCATATTTTGTGGATGGAAAGGTGGCTTTCTTTTTACTATGGATATAAATAGAAGTTACCTGTCATTTTCACATTTACCTTGATTTAAGCACTCAAGTAATCAGAGCAATTTCAGAGTGATTTGTAGCAAATTAATGATAATCCAGTGCTAAATATTTCCAGCATTTCTAAGTGATTGCGAGTGGTCTGTAGTGGCTGATTGTGATCGTTTGGCAGTTGTAGCTATTGTAGAGCTTTTGCAAAGGTTTCTTTTCCTCTCCTTTCTACATTCTCAGGTTGGTGCCTCTTTTCCCTTCGATTTTCCTTCTGTTTGGTGTTGTTTTCTTTCTATTTTTGTTGTCTTTACCTCTTTTTGTTTTGTTTGTCTTTCGTGTCTTTCTAGATTTGCCGCTCGTTGGTGGGCTAGCTGTACCAGAGGGTTGTCTGCCCTCTGTGCAGGTGTAATTAGTCTGTAAATAGTGTAAAAAATGTATATATTCCATGCTTTGCCTGGTTTCCCGTAGATGTTTGTTCTGCGATGTAGGTATGTGTGAATGCAGTGTATATATGTAAATTCTATGTATATTTGTTGTATATCCCTCTGTTCCTATGTATATATCCCTTATCCCCAATGTATATCTCCTGTATATCCTTCTGGGTAGCTTAGCAAGCTTTCCGTGTTGCCCATGTTGCTAGTTTTTTGTCCTTAAGCTCGTTCCAAGTAGAATACCACCTGTTTGAAACTCGGCTCTCAACCGGTTTCAAACAGGCAGTTTTCTCTCTCCTTTGTGAAACCAGCCTGGCCCTCATTTATGTCCCATGCACATGCATTTAATTCTATCCAAGTGGACTTCAATTTTTGTGCATTCAGACAGTTGGCTCCGCCGTCATCGCCATAACTCCTATTTATTACCTACCTACGTGGCATCCACGTGGGTCTGACGGTTTGCCTTTTTGCACATCTTCACTAACGGTTACTTCTTCAGATTCCAGGTCTCCTACCATCATCCATCCCATGTCCTTCTTACCAAATGTGATAAATTTCCTAGACTCGGATGACCAATCAAATTCCTAAGTTCATGATATGTATGTGTGCTTTCCAGAGTTTTTGAACGAAACTAACTATTTAGGGAAAGCGAACACCATGGTGGTAAGATCTCCAGACCCCAGAGTATTTATTTATTAATGCATTCTGATGGTCACTCTATCTCGCAAGTTTCCAGAATACACCTTCAAATATGTCTGAAGCATCTGCATCCTCACCACCTGAAAGTCCAAAACTTCCATCTATAGCAAGTACCAGGGCATCAGTGAAATCCAAAATGGAGAAGGCTCTGGAAAAGATGCCTTTGAGCCTGAAATACGTTAAGGATGGAGTCATCATGGGCTCAAAGATTGAGTCCAAGGTGCAAGTTTTTACCGACACTAGCATCGGGACATGGCCAGAAATGCAGGCCTTGGTACAAGTCATGTATATTCAACGACAGGCCGGAGATCCTTTGGCCATCAAAACTGGGAACTCCAGGATCCTAAAGGCAGCTTTCTTCCTGTGCTTAGTGCAGTCATTGGAGCTTATTCTCACACTCTCGGCTCTTTACAACCCATCTATTTGTGCTGTTATGCTCGCACCGCCGGAGCCAATAGGGTACCCCACTCCTCTAGTGTCTCTTGACCCTAATACCTTCCAGAGGGGCTTGGGAATCCCACAATTTTCCAAGCTAACCATGGTCACCCGATCTAATGCCTTGGCCCAATTCAAGCAATTGGAGGAGGCAACCCACATCTATATGAACAACAATTGGCTCAAAGTCTCGAAGAGGGACCCCAAAAGAATGAAGCTAGAGATCCCCAGGTCCGAGTTCAAAGAGAGCATCTAGATGAGGATGATAGCACTATGCTAGGTCTTCAGGCAATAACATGCCTAAGAATTCTCTGGGTGGATGTACTAATTCTTATTTGGCATAAGTACAGTCAGGGAGTTTTTCGACTGGGTGGCCATAATTTCAAACCACGTCGACTCCCAGTTCATCCAACTGGCCAAGAAGAAGAAATTTTACATGACTTCTTATGTTTTCTGGGCACTGGCATAGCAGAGGCCCCATGCCCATGGGCTACTCATAGATGGCGTACTCAGGCTTGGCTCAAATCAAAAGGCCCCATGGGACTATTTCCCATAGATTTAATGGGAGGCCAGTTTCCCTAGTTTCTGCAGAGTACATGACGCATTCATTTACTATCACCTGCTCACACCCACTCAGGATGCAGGATACCGCCTGACCACAGAGGTGATAAATTTGGTCTAGAGTTATAGACACTACTATATACAATACCGGAAACATATATATATAAGGGTGACTGGCTTGTCCGGGAAACCCTACTTGTTACCCAAGCACTGCGGGGACAAGATAGTCTTGCTGGAATTTTGCAGGCAGATAATGAAGCTGCATGCCTTCTTTTCCCTTAAGAAGGTGACCAATATTCCATTCCTAATCACTTGTGGGAATTATTCATGCAGCCTAGCCACCACCAAAGAAGCAAACAATGAGCTGAAAAGCTACAACTTGGCAGAATTCTACTTGGCGTGGAAGCACTTTGATCCGCACGACAAGATTGCAATGACACTTCCTCGGGCTTCAGAGCCCCATCAATACCACATGGAGGACTTTTGGGAAGACTACCAGGATGACATGGAGCACCAGAGCCAACACTACGTTAGGATGATGGTGGGCATGATGGAGAGATTGAAGCTCCTGAGATTCTCAGAGGACTTCTCAAACGCTAGCTCCATGATAGATCCCCAGTACAAGGAAAAAGGGATCGATACATTGGCTCTCCCACCAGTGAATTGGGATACCCAGGAGGGGTCCACCATTGAGGACTTCACCCATGAGGTGGTGGAGCGCAAACACACCTACTTCAAAAGGATGTGCCCCGGGAGTGTCCACAGAGCAGCCCCGCCAACACCAAAAGAAACCCCGGGGGCTAAGACTTCTTCACAGAGAGTGGACAAAGGAAAAGGAATAGATACAACTCCTCTTGTGCAAGAAGTCCCCATTAAAGAACAAATAAGGCAATTGGTAGCAGCCTCCAAGCAAATGAGGGAGAACCTAATCACAAGGCTGGCTACCCCGGTGCTCATGGCCAGACCTATTCATCCTCCATCCTCCTCTTCACTGGCAGCCTTAATGGTTAAAGCTACAGGGGTGGATCCAGCAGAGCAAGCAATAGTAAGGGATGCGGGCCCACCCTTGATTACCTAAAGAAGAAGGAGGCTTAACCCTAAACCTAAGAAGGAGTTGAAGCTAGGGATGCCCCAGGCTCCACATGTTGAAATCCTCTCTTTCGACTCCCCGAAGCTGGAGAAAGAAGTAGAGCTTGCCATTGTCCCGAACAACCCTCCTCCACAGGACAAGTTTGACGATGTTTTTGCAACCGATGAATTCAGTAACTTACAAGGGGGCATCAAGAAGGAGGTTGAGGTCCAAGCACAAGAAGAGGCTGAGGAACAGATAGTTGCATAGGAGCAGGAGCCAGTGGAAGAAGAAAGGGAAACAGAGCTGGAGATCGCCTTCGAGGCTTTGGAGATGCAAGATACGGGGGTAGAACAACAAAAATAGAGTGAACAAGTGGCATCTACTTGGGGAATTAGACATTCAGGAGCAACTGTAACCTCAGCCACCACGTTCCAAGTGCCACCCCCATAGCAACCTTTGGGCAGGTAATAACCATGGCGCAAATGCTGAATCTTGGCCCAGTACCTCCCCTATTTCCAAAAGATGTATCAAAAGAAGAAGAAATATCAACGACTGAGGCTGAAATGCAAGAACAAGAGGAGGAAACCCTTGGGATAGCTGAAAAAGGTCCAAACAAGGATGGAGATACAATGGACAAGGAAAAAGAGACAAACATTGTCGAGGGAAATATTCCTGATGAGGCGCAGGATAAAGAAGGGGCGGGTGAGACCCACACCACTGAGGAGGAACAACAATAGGAAACTGAGGAAGAACCTACAAAACAGACTCTGGAAAACAAGCCACCACTGCCACCTTAGTGGTTAGTGGAGAGAAAGAAGAGAAAGACTCTGTCCACCCCAAGAGCTCACCTCTCTTTGGCTGAGATGATGGCCTAGGTCCAAGAGCCACCAAAGGCCAAGAAAGCTCAGACAGTTCATACTCTTTGAACCAGGCCGGGTAGAGAAACAGTTGCAGTTGTGGTGACACCTCCCCCAGACACCGATGCAGTGATGACAGAGGCCGGGGATTATGATATCATGGAGATATCACTGGGGAAAAGAGGAAAATAGGGCAAAGTAAACCTTTTGAAAGAAGCGGCCAAGGCGGTGGAGGCCAGGAATGAAAAGGAGGCCCAAAGGCTTAAAGTGGAAAAGGAAAAGATAGTGAACCTCATGGGGTTGCTTACTGAGCTGGCCAGGCCTATTAGTGCCATTCCTCCATAGGAATCCATGTGTGATGAGCCATTTCTGTAGAGCGACATTGACTCCCTGTGAGCAATCAAGAAGAAGGCCCAAGCGGTCGACGAGTGGGTCGCTCTGCAAATAGGAAACACCTAATGTTTCCTAGTGTCCACCCTCCTAGATTTGTACGCGGCATTAAATGTTTTGCATCAGGCAGAAACTATTCTTAATATATGGGAGGGTGACATGGAAAACTACAAGGCTTGGAAGGTAGAGCTAGAAGAGCTCTTCAACCTCAGGGAAGAGATGGTCTCCAAATTTGGGATTCTGGGAGAAGAATCATTTGAATTCGTGAGGACCCAACACTCTAGACTTGACCTCACATTGGAGGTACTCAAGCAACTGGTAGGGGCTCTACACGACAAAGTTAACATAGTGCAATATTCTATAAATATGTACAAGGCATTTGTAGCAAAGGTCTCCGGAGCTGACCCATTCAGCACCGATACAAGCACTCCGGAGGAATACGTCATAGGAAAATTTGATGAATTAATGGAATCTAAATACCAGTCCCTAGAGGGACTGGACGGGACCCAAATGATAGGGCTGAATCGCATGATCCTTAGTGGTCATGATGTAGCAAAAATTGTTGATGAGTTCAAAGACAATGTTTCAGAGCTTGGAGAACAAATTGAGGTGGCTAAATACCAGCGGTCCTGCCTTAGAGAAATTGAAGAGGATGGAATCTCTCGCTGTCTCCAAACATTCAATGACAATAAGAAAAAATAAAGTTTCTCTGGAGGCTGAAAAAAACCCAAAAATTTTGTATTCTTTATTCTTTCAAAATGTAAGTTTCCAGATCCTGGAGTCCCGGATCCCAAATTTTGTATTCTTTCAAGTGATCCATGTCCCGGTCCCTGAGGCTGACCAGTCACTTTCAGAAGCGGTTAATAAAGGCTATCAGAAGGTAGTTGGCTACATCACGGAACGTTAGATCAATAGTTGGTTTTCTGACAGATGGTTTTCTTGAGGCACCACTTTAGAGGTACACCTGGCACATTGGAGACAGGGTGCCACATTTCCCATTTATGTGGCATGTAGCCTCGATCCTGGGGGATTTGATTTCTTCCTTCTCTTTTGTGGCTCTCTTCCCGAGGCCGATTCTTCCACTCTACCTTCTTGTCTTATTCTTCTGACATGTCAGGCCTATTCTATCTCAAGGTCTTTTGTAGGGTGGTGCAGGTAGTACCGGCCCCCAGATATTGTATTTTATTATAACATGACGTAAAATAGGGTTACAGTTAGGGTTAGATGAGGATGTGTATAAATAGTAAGTCTAGCCCATTTCCAAGGGTTGGTGAAATTGATGATTTTGCTGTCCATAGTAATAGAAAGGTGATTTTTCATTTTAGTTGTAGAGCTCAATGCTCCATTGTTTCATCTTTCCAATAGTTAGATGCTCCCTTGGAGCCACCATTGTATCATGCACCAGTGCTTGCTGGAAGAAATATTAATGAAGAAGGGAGAATTCTTTGTAATGATGTTGTTGGCATTCAAACTTCTGAGTTAATGGTATTTTATGTTTCATATTCATTATGTCTTCTACTCTGATATTTCCAGTAGCTTAACGACCTCTTTTCTCTTGCTACTGATAAAATACTAACTGATGGTTATGTATTTCTTTGGTATTTAATGTAGTATATCAGAGCACTATCGATGTTTTAAATGTTAAACATAACTATAGATAGATGGATTACTTCTGACCCTACAGGATCTTTTTTTGTTTTATTTGCTAAGTGTAGAATGCTTGGAGAAACCTCACCTTACTGAATCTCTAGAGAGAATGAGTTGAAAAAACCAGCTATCCCCCTCAAAAATAGTCACTTCTCCCAACCAAGCCCCGCACCATCATGACCTGACACCTAGGTGCTTGGAGGCCCGGGGAATCTAACTTCCCCGGATAGCCTTTGTAGGTGTAGTTGGCTGGTACCCCCAGTATCCAGTGACAACTTATGACTGTTGGCAGACCCGGTCAGGAAAACCCCGTCAATAGAAATTGGCACTAGAAGGAGGGCATGAACTCATCCCCCTCTTGAGATTTTGATTTTACACCTCCCAAGGGTTCCCTGAGCTATAATTTTAGGAGCCAAGCCTTCAGTGGGATTGGGTCTTTCTCCCCAGTGAAATTTGAAAGAATCCTTAGGTCTGCCCCAAACCCCAAAAGATTTTTTAAGCTTGAGCCTCCTACTTGAAAGAAATAGACCTCGAAAACCACACCAGCCACTATTGTCTGGGGGTCTAGCATACCTTAGAATACCCAAACTTCCCAAACAATCCCGGGAACCAGTGCTCAAAATACCCAAAATCCAGTTCCCCCAATGGATGCATATTTCGTTAACACAGGGTCCCCAATGGGAATTTTTTTGGGCGCAATCAATGACTTACCCTCGCATCTGGGGAAGATCTGCCAACGATATGAGCACTTAGGTTCACAGATCGTAGAAGAACATTTACAGGGATATAAGGATGCCATGAACTGACACTGGATCTAGCATGAAGATGTTGTGACTCAGATGTTTCCCTTGTCTTTAGGGCAAGGTGAGTTGAACTTTTACCTTAACCTTCCTGCCAACTCCATTAATAGTTGGCAGGACATGGAGGACACCTTTTTGGCTACCTTTTGCGTGCATGTGGACCTAGCCTGGTCCCATAGCTAGTTCATTTCCATTAGGAAGGAACCCAATGAACTTCTAACAATATTCAACCATCAGTTCTAATGCACCTTGAAGCGGTGCATGGGCCCTTTCATTCCATCCCCAGAAGTAACCATACAGACTTACCTTAACGCAATGGACCCCTTCATTGCCACTCTCCTTTGGAGAACAACCGCCGCAGGTGATCAAGACACTTTGGTAAAGGTTTACAACCTAGCCTTAGAATTATCTCATGGTCTCAACAAATCTCTGGGTGGGATTGGGCAGAACACGCCCTTCAACATGATCCCTAGTGGAACAACGTATGCTGGGGGATATAACCCCAATCTGGCAATGGGTGCTCCCTTGATGGAAATGAATACCCCACCACCGCTGATAGACCAGCAGGCCCGATATGTTTATCCAACATAGACTCAGGCGGTACCAAGTCTAGAAGCTTTCCCTTGGAATCAGCCACAACAGGCACAATAGCCTCAGGCACAACCATCTGGAGTGCCCTTCTTTTAGTTGTCTGTGACTAGAGGATTTCCGCCCTTGACTCTAGCTAATACTGCTGCCTTCTCGAAAAACCAACAACAATAACTGTCACACTATGACACCAATACTCAGTTGACCACCGAGGTTGAGTCCCTCTGGCGAATGTTGTCTACCTTGACTGTGGACATGGGTCAATTGAAGGTGAGGTCTTACGCACCCCAGAATTCTAATTCCCAAAGGGGAAATATATTCTCCGGCCAACAAAACAACAATGCTGGGGGAAGAAACTTTAACAACGGGCCTAGGCCCAATCAATAGCAATGGAACAATAACATAAACACTAGAGGTACACCTTTGAACCAAAATGCCAACCAAAATGGTGCTGGACCATCACATTTCACACCAGTCGTAGACTTCTAGCCCATGACTAATTGGTGTAGATTGCACGACATGGGCTCACACAATGAGGTGAATTGCGCCACATTGGAAAAAGTCATCATGATCTCCCAGCTAGACAGATAATAGTCGCATGATGCTACTCCCCCAGACCCTCCTATGCAGGAGTCAACCCACAGTGCCTTCACTTGTGAGACCATCTTCTTCGAAACTTCCAGGGAAGATGAAGAGGAATCCAAATTGCATGGATTCTTTGATGAATTTATCCTGCCCTTTGAGGCCAATGCCTTCACCAACCCATGGAATCCATACAATACTCAGAGTTAGGTTGGTAAAGGACCAGCTTACATGCCTATGCCCCCTATCAAGGACACTCTTCCTCCCCAAGATAATGAAACTGACTGACCCACTCCTCTAAAAGGTTCTAGCTCTAACCAAGCAAAAGACCTAGCCGAGGGTAGTCACCAATTCCTAGGAGGAAGGTTTGACATTAGAAAGGTGTTATAATAGACCACCACCTCCATGACCTTGATGGAGGTTTTGCTAAGCTGTCCTGAGCAGAAGAAGTCTCTTATGAAGCTCTTGGGAAACCCATAAGTCATCAGTCTCCCACCCAAGACTGTCTCATTCAAGGACGCCAATGCGGCTATCTTTCGAGGAAACAATGAAGATCCTCTCTTCCTACTAGGCCTGAATATCCAAGGCAAAAACATATACAATTTCTTAGTAGACTCTGGGGCTTCAGGTAACATCATGCCCTTATCCATATGCCAGAAACTTGGATTCCACCCCACCCCATCTAATGATGTAGTGATCTAGTTGGATAAGACTACCGTGAAAATGGTGGGAGAATTAAAGAACATTTGAATACAACTTATCCAAGACCCCAGAATAGCCAGCATAATTGACGTCGAAGTGGTGGATAGCCCAGAGACTTATGGGATGTTACTAAGTTAGAATTGGTCTAAGTCCTTGAATGGATATTTTTTGACCAACTTCTCCCACTAATGGCTCCCCTGGGAAGGAGAATCAAACAAGATCCAGGTTGAAAGTGAACCCTGGATGAAGCAGGCCCTTACCAAGGTCGGGAAGGTCAGTGAGGTCTTCTTCTCTGAGACTTCTCCTGGGGTGTACTGACCCTTTGAAATCTTAACATTTGATTTCACCCCCGAGGAAGATCCCATAGTGCTACGGAGAACCCAGGACCTAGAAGAAAAGCTGAGAATTGAGGTTGACTCTCAAGGTGTCACAGTGACCCCTGTCACACTCCTATCTGGCACTTGGTGCCAAGTACACTATAAGAAATATTTAGAACTTGAGTGTGGGCCCTGCCTTTCGGTTGCTACCCAACATATCGACACCTTCTGAAATAGAGAATGTATAGCTGATTCCCTAGAGCCCAGCGTTCCTACGGGATGCGCTCCTTTGGTGCCTTCTCCCCAGGAATCCCAAATCCAAGCTCCTTTGGTGGTAAACCCTACCCACACGCCAAAAGGTCAGGAGGAAGCTCCTCCCAAGTCTCCCAAGAGAAATCCAAAGGCTACTCTCGCTCCCTAGCCCTAGAATGCGAAAGATGATTTGTGGACCCTCAAGTTCGATAGGTCCCAATCCAAATAAGGCTGCGGGGCTAGAGTAGAATTAATCAAACCGCGAGGGAAATCCTTCATTGCATCCTATAGGCTGCAGTTCAACTACACAAACAATGTTATGGAGTACAAGGCTTTGTTCCTTGGACTCTTATTTGCATTGAGGAAAGGTGTCACCCACCTCCGAGCTCTGGGTGATTCAGAGTTGGTTGTTAAACAAGTCTAGAGCCAATATACATGTCATGACAAGAGACTGGCCACATACCGCAATTGGGCTTGGAGCCTTATTGAAGATTTTGACACCTTTGGAATTGATCTCATTCCTTGGCGTCAGAACTATGTCCCGAATGCCCTTGCCATTTCTACCAGCACACTTGAGCCCATGGCCGGCTCACGACTCTGGAGATTTTCAGTTGAGATGGTCCCCACCCCGTCCATTCCAGATAATGTCACCCACTTTCAGGTTTTTGAGGATGATCAACATATCCTAGCCTTCATGGTGAATGTTGGTGTCTTTAAAGACCAGATAGTGGAGGAATGAGACCATGACGATACTGGGTAGGGTGATGAAGACATTGGGATCATGGACCTACCCACTAATACCATCTTGAAGGGGATGGTTGTGCTTGAACGAATCTTTGACTCAGACCCTCGGGCCCGGGAAAAGATGTCATCTTCCTCTAAGGGAGGAAAGTTTGAAAGGGTAAACATCGGCCAGCCTGGTGAAGAGAAGATCATCCACATTGACACCTCCTGCTCCCCTGAGGAGAAGGAGAAGATTCTTGTGGTTCTCTGAGAATACATAGATGTAATTGCATGGAGGTATGAAGATTTGAAAATATATGACACATCCATTATGACTCATACTATTCCCCTGAAACCTGATGCTAAGCCTTTTTGGCAAAAGCAACAATCGGTCAACCCACTTATCGAGCCTCTAATTCGTCAAGAGGTAGAAAAATTATTGTTAGCGTAGATAATCTTTCCAATCTGGCACACTACATGGGTTGCCAATCTAGTCCATGTGAGGAAGAAGAGCAGTGAGATTCGCCTCTGCGTGGATTTTTGAAACTTCAATAAGGCCTCCAAGAAAGATAATCACCCTCTCCCTTCGTTGGATGAGGTGTTACAGATAGTGAATAGATCCCAGATGATGTCATTCTTTGATGGGTACTCCAGGTATAACCAGGTCATGGTTAAGTATGAAGATAGAGAGAAAATAATGTTTACCACCAAGTGGGGAACATTTTCATATAGGAGAATGCCCTTTGGCTTGATTAACGCAGGGGCTACATTTCAAAAGGCCATGGACATTGCATTCGAGGGCCTTGTGAATCGGTGCATAATCATCTACATGGATGATTTAACCATCTTTTCCTAGGATAGGCCTGACCATTCCGCCCATCTCGCTCAGATCTGTGAGAGATGTCATTGGTATGGAATATCCCTCAACCCCAAGAAGTGCATATTCGGGGTCACCGAAGGGAAGTTGCTCGGGCATATCATCTTCGAGAAGGGCATATCCATCGACCCTGAGAGAGTTGAAGCGTTGCTAAACTTACAAATGCCTGACAGCAAGAAAGAGATGCGGTCTTTCTTTAGAAAGATCAACTTCATCCGGCGGTTCATCACTAGATTCACCAAAATAGTCAAACCACCCAATGAAATAATGAAAAAGGATACCAATATTGAGTGGAGTCCTGAAGCAAAGTGGGCATTCACCCAGATCAAACAAACAATAATGGAAGCACCTATCCTAGCTAGTTTAGACTACTCCCTTCCATTTTACATTTACTCCTTTGCTTCATTGCATTCTACCACGGTGGTGTTGACTCAAAAGGTCAAAGGGGAAGAATGACCAATAGCTTTCATGAGCTCCCCCTTCAAGAACGCCGAAGTCCGGTATTCATCACTAGAAAAATAGGCCTTTTCTCTCATTCGCACCATGAAGAAATTCTAGCATTACATTCTCCAAAGCAAGGTGCATGCTATCATCCTAGACCAGGTCGTGAAGTCTCTGCTAATGTAGAGCGAGTTGGGTGAAAGACAGGGGAAATGGATGGCCATCCTCTAGGAATATGACTTAGAAATGCAGCCCATGAAGATAGTCCGGGGCCAGGGACTGAGTCGAGCGATGGCAGAAGAGACTCCCCGCATAGAATGTTAGACTTACACGGTGGAGTCCATCACTCAAGACCCGTGGTATACCGATCTGGTATATTTTCTACTAAATAACAAGTGCCTGGAGGGATTACCTCCCAATAAAATCCGCACCCTACAGATGAAAAGCGCCCACTTCATGATCAAAAACTCCATGCTTTATCGCAGGAACTACGAGGGGGTGTACCTCCGGTGTATCAACAAAGACCAAGCTATGAGGATGATTAATGGATTTCACAGGTAGTTTGGAACTAGGCATGGCTCAACCGATGCTACTGCCCATCAGATCCTTTAGGCCGGATACTATTGGCCCTATGTATTCAAAGATGTTTACACTCATGTTAGAAAATGCCACACTTGCCAAACCACAGCGCATCGTGAGTGTAACCTGGCTATGAATTTGCAACCAGTCTTTGAGGGTAGGCCCTTTGCCCAATGGGAATTTGACTTCATCAGGGAAATCAACCCTAACTCATCTACCAATCATCGATACATTCTTACCGCTACTGATTACTGCACCCAGTGGTCCGAGGCTATACTTTGCAAGAATAACACGGCGGACGTAGTTATCAAGTTCCTGGAAGAAAACATCATCATAAGGTTTGGAATGCCCTTTGCTTTGGTATGTGACAATGGTCTGATGTTTTCTTCAGTGCAATTACTCGAGTGGACCTAGAATCAAAAGATCACTCTGATATTTTTCAGCAACTATTACCCCCACGGGAACGGTGTTGCTAAATCTATGAATAAAAATCTACTAGAAGTGATCAACCACCTGTTAGAACAGAATCCCTGGGATTGGCATCAAAAGTTAAAATTCACCCTTTGGGTGGATCACATTCAAATTAAGGCCACCTTGGGAACATCCCCATTCCATCTAGTTTATGGCCAGAACCCTGTGTTCTCGATCAACTTACAGATCCCAATTTTGTAGTTTATGCAGGAATTCAGCAACGGAGACAACATTGTGGAGGTTTGACTCCTAAATCTGGTGCGAATGGAAGAACAATGAGATGCAGCCCTTGAAAATTTCATGCATCATCAAGCAGTGGTAAAATGATGGTTTGACCACAGAGCCCAATACAAGGCTTTTTAGATTTTGGACTTGGTCTTGTTGTGGGATAAGGCCCGGGAAAAGAAAGGAAGGCATACCAAGTTCCAGTGGCTCTGGCTCGGACCATATTTAATCTCAGAAATCTACGGGGAAAATACTTACCACCTTAACACCATGACCAGGGAACCTGTCCCATTGCCCATGAATAGACAATTTCTAAAACACTACTTTAAGTAGGGTAAGTTTGTCCAAAATTGTACTTTATGTAAAGCCCTCCGCTTGTAAATATTTCTTTCCCGGTGCCTTGTTGGGAGGTACCGTGTCTTGTAAATAGTCTTGTTGGCTGCCCTTTGGGGTAGTCCTCTTTTAGTGTTTGGTTTTTGTTTTCATTTCCAGTTTCCTTTTCGGGTCCCGACATTTAGTTCTCTCTTGTAAGGATTGGAATGCTTCGCATAAACCTTGGTCTATGGTACGATGTCTGTAGCATGGTGAACTTAAGAATATGTCTTTAGAACAAGTGGAATCGGTCTGGTCTCCAGAGTTATTTTATAGGCTTAGTGGTACATTTTGAGAAATCTCCATCAGTTTCATCTCCGAAGGTCTGGCAATCAGTGAAACAAAAAAATATAAAGAACAAGTAATCAGACACGCCGAGGATAGATCGGTTGTAATGGTTGGTTGACCCAAGTTCGAACTTTTAAAGAATTCTTTTTGGGTCTAGAGTTTCATCCCCTTCTCAACATAAAATAGGTGGAAAGGTGAAAGAAGTACCACCATTAAAATTAGCTAAGCTTAAGATTAATGGTGAAAGAAGTACCGCCCTCCCACCCAGAAACGTACAAAGTAACAAGAAAAAGGGAAGCGGGATGAAGCTCTGGTCTCCAAGAGAAATGGACAAATCTGATGACTATGGTTTAATGTAATTAGTGCCTCTTATCTACTCCTCCCAGAGGTCATCAGCTTGATTTACTTCCAAAGCACACACTCCACCACTGATGAAAAGACTATGGAATGGATCCCGTGTGGCCGGATTTTCTCAGGTATGTTGCTCTTTGCCTATAAGATACTTTGAGTGGTGACTTGTTCTAGTTTTGCTAACTAGAGATTCTATAGTTCTCAAATGCACTAAGGCATTTATCCCAGATAGTCACCATTTGTTATGCCCTACATCCCCATCCCTACATTTTGTGTGCAAAATGTTGGGTCCCCCTTTTTTGTTTTTTGGTTTTTTGTTCTTGCCCTGTCTTCTTTCTGTCTCCTTTTTGTTTTTTTTCTCCAGGGTTTTCTTTCCCATGGTTGTGCTTTGTTTTTTTGGTTTCTTGTACCTTCGGGACCCCGGTCCCAGAGTTTGTTGTCCTTTTTTGGGGGCCAGATTCCGTACGCCGGGATTCTTCACTGCAATGTTCTCTTTCCTTAAGATGATATCGTCGCAGGGAATCCCCGGGCCCAGAGTTTGGAGGTTTGTCTGTCCGGAGTTTGCAGATGGAAAGGTGGTTTTCTTTTTACTGTGGGTATAAATAGAAGTTACCTATCATTTTCAAATTTACCACGATTTAAGCTTTCAAGTAATCAGAGCTATTGTAGAGCGATTTGCAACAAATTAATGATAATCCAGTGCTAAATATTTCCATCATTTTTGAGCGATTGTGAGTGGTCTATGGTGGCTGATTGTGATCATTTGGAAGTTGTAGCTATTGCAGAGCTTTCACAAAGGTTTCTTTTCCTCTCCTTTCTGCATTCTCAGGTTGGTGCCTCTTTTCCCTTCAGTTTTCCTTCTATCTGGTGTTGTTTTCTTTCTGTTTTTGTTGTCTTTGCCTCTTTTTGTTTTGTTTGTCTTTCGTGTCTTTCAGGTTTTGCCGCTTGTTGGTGGTCCAGCTATGCCAGAGGGTTGTCCACCCTTTGTGCAGGTGTAATTAGTCTATAAATAGTGTAAAAAATATATATATTCTGAGGTTTGCCTAGTTTCCCGTAGATGTTTGTTCTGCGATGTAGGTATGTGTGAATGCGGTGTATATATGTAAATTATGTGTAAATTTGTTATATATCCCTCTATTCCTATATATATATCCCTTGGCCTTGATGTATATCTCTTATATATCCTTCCAAGTAGCTTAGCAAGCTCGTCGTGTTGCCCATGTCGCTAGTTTTTCATCCGTAAGCTCGTTCCAAGTATAATACCACCTGTTTGAAACTCGGCTCTCAACCGGTTTCAAACAGGTAGTTTTCTCTCTCCTCCATGAAACCATCCTGGCCCTCATTTATGTCTCATGCATGCACATTTAAATCTATCTAAGTGGCCTTCACTTTTTGTGCATTCAGACAGTTGGCTCCGTCGTCATCGCCATAACTCCTATTTATTACCTGCCCACGTGGTGCCCACATGGGTTTGATAGTTTGCCTTTTTGCACATCTTCACTAATGGTTACTTCTCTAGGTTTTGGGTCTCCTACCATCATCCATCCCATGTCCTTCTTACCAAATGTGATAAATTTCCCAGACCCGGACAGCCAATCAAATTCCTAAGTTCATGATATGTATGTGTGCTTTCGTGAGTTTTTGAATGAAACTAACTTTTTAGGGAAAGAAAACACAAAGGTGGTAAGATCTCCGAACCCTGGAGTATTTATTTATTAATGCATTCTAATTGTCACTCTATCTGACAGGTTTCTGGAATACACTTTCAAATATGTCTGAAGCATCTGCATCTTTACCACCCGAAAGTCTGGAACTTCCATCTACAACAATTACCAGGGTGTCAGTGAAATCCAAAATGGAGAAGGCTCTGGAAAAGATGCCTTTGAGCCTAAAATACATTAAGGATGGAGTCATCATGGGCTCAAATATTGAGTCCAAGGTGCAGATTTTTACCGACACTAGCGTCGGGACATGGCTTGAAATGCAGGCCATGGTTAAAGTCATGTATATTCAACGACAGACCAGAGATCCTTTGGCTATCAAAATTGGGAACTCCGGGATCCTAAAGGAAGCTTGCTTCCCATGCTCAGTGTAGTCACCGGAGCTTATTCTCACACTCTTGGCTCTTTACAACCCATCTGTTTGGGCTGTTATGCTCGCGCCGCCGGAGCCAACAGGGTACCCCACTCCTCTAGTGTTTCTTGACCCTGATACCTTTCAGAGGGGCTTGGGAATCCCACAATTTTCCAAGCCGACCGTGGTCACCCAGTCTGATGCCTTGGCCCAATTCAAGCAATTGAAGGAGGCAGCCCGCATCTATATGAACAACAATTGGCTCAAAGTCCTGAAGAGGGACCCCAAAAGAATGAAGCTAGAGATCCCCAGGTCCGAGTTCAAAGAGAGCATCCAGATGGGGATAATAGCACTATGCCGATTCTTTGGAAAACAACATGCCCAAGAATTCTCCGGGTGGATGTACTACTTCTTGCTTGGCATAAGTACAGTCGGGGAGTTTTTTGACTGGGCGGCCATAATTTCAAACCACGTCGACTCCCGGTTCCTCCAACTGGCCAAGAAGAAGAAATATTACATGAATTCTTATATTTTTTGGGCACTAGCATAGTAGAGGCCCCATGCCCATGGGATACTCACAAATGGTGTACTTGGGCTTGGCTCAAATCAAAAGGCCCCATGGGACTATTTTTCACAGATTCAATGGGAGGCCAGTTTCCCCAATTTCTACAGAGTAAACGACGCATTCGTTTACTATCACCTGCTCAAACTCACCCAGGATGCAGGATACTGCCTAACCAAAGAGGTAGTGAATTTGGTCTAGAGTTACAGACACTACTATATACAATACCAGCAACATACATATATAAGGGTGACCGGCTTCTCCAGGAAACCCTACTTGTTACCCAAGCACTGCGGGGACAAGATAGTCTTGCTAGAATTTTGCAGGCAGATAATGGAGTTGCATGCCTTCTTTGCCATGAAGAAGGTGACCAATATTCCATTTCCAATCACTTGTTGTAATTATTCATGCAGCCTAGCCACTACCAAAGAAGCAGATAATGAGCTGAAAAGCTACAACTTGGCAGAATTCTACTTGGTGCGGAAGCACTTTGATTTGCACGGAAAGATTGCAATGACACTTCCCCAGGCTTTAGAGCCCCATCAATACCACATGGAGGAATTTTGGGAAGAATACCAGGACAAAATGGAGGTCTGGAGCTGACACTACTTTAGGATGACAGCGGGCATGATGGAGAGATTGAAGCTCCAGAGATTCCCGGAGGCTTCTCAGACACCGGCTCCACGATAGATCCCTAGTACAAGGCAAAAGGGATCAATACATTGGCTCTCCCACTAGTGAACTAAGATACCCAGGAGGGGTCCACCATTGAGGACTTCACCCATGAGGCAGTGGAGCATAGCCACACCTACTTCAAAAGGATGTGCCCTGGGAGTGTTCGCAGAGCAACCCCGCCAGCACCAAAAGAAACCTCGGGGGCCGGGACTTCTTCACAGAGAGTGGACAAAGGAAAAATGAATAGATACAACTCCTCCTATGTAAGAAGTCCCCATTAAAGAACAAATAAGGCAATTGGTAGTAGCCTCCTAGAAAATGAGGGAGAACCTAATCACAAGGCTGGCTACCCTGGTGCTCATGGCAGGACCTGTTCATCCTCTATCCTCCCCTTCACTAGCAGCCTTAATGGTTAAAGCTACAGGGGTGGATCCAGTGGAGCAAGTAGCAGTAAGGGATGCGGGCCCACCCTTGATTACCCAGAGAAGAAGGAGGCTTGACCCTAAGCCTAAGAAGGAGCCAAAGATGGGGATGCCCCAGGCTCCACAGGTTGAAATCCTCTCTTCTGACTCCCCGGAGCCGGAGAAAGAAGCAGAGCCTGCCGATGTCCCAGACAACCCTCCCCATAGGACAATTTTGACGATATTTTTGCAACCGATGAGTTCAGTAACTTACAAGGGGGCATCGAGTAGGAGGTTGAGGTCCCAGCGCAAGAAGAGGCTGAGGAACAGATAGCTGCACAGGAACAGGAGCCAGTGGAAGAAGAAAGGGAAACAGAGCCGAAGATCACCTTTGAGGCTCTGGAGATGCAAGATACATAGGTAGAACAAAAAAAATAGAGTAAACAAGCAACATCTACTAGGGGAACTAGACCTTTGGGAGAAATTGTAACCTTAGATGCCATGTTCCAAGTGCCACCCCCCAGAGCAACCTTTGGGCATGTAATAACCGTGGTGCAAACACTGAATCTTGGATTGGTACCTTCCCTATTTCCAAAATATGTATCAGAAGAAGAAGAAATCCCGGTGACTAAGGCCGAAATGCAAGAACAAGAGGAGGAAACCCCTGAGATAGCTGACGAAGGTCCAGAAAAAGATAGAGATACAATAGACAATGTAGAAGAGACAAACGTCACCGGGGGAAATATTCCTGATGAGGCCTAGGATAAAGAAGAAGGGGCGGGTGAGACCCACACCACTGAGGAGAAACAAAAATATGACACCAGGGAAGAACCTACAAAATAGACTCTGGAAAATAAGCCACCCCTTCCACCTCAGTGGTTAGTGGAGAGCAAGAAGAGAAAGGCTCCATCCACCCCAAGAGCTCACCTCTCTTTGGCTGAGATGATGGCCCTGGTCCAAGAGCTACCAAAGGCCAAGAAAGCCCAGACGGTTCATACTCTTCGAACCGGGCCGGGTAGAGAAATAGTTGCAGTTGTGGTGACACCTCCCGCAGACACTGATGCAGTGATTACAAAGGCTGGGGATTATGATATCATGGAGTTATCACTGGGGAAAAGAGGAAAATAGGGTGAAGTAAACCTGTTGAAAGAAGCGGCCAAGGTGGTGGAGGCCAGGTATGAAAAGGAGGCCCAAAGGCTCAAAGAAGAAAAGGAAAAGATAGCGAACCTCATGGGGTTGCTTACTGAGCTGGCCAGGCCTATTAGTGCCATTCCTTTGGAGGCCTCCACATCTGATGCGCCATTGTCATAGAGTGACATTGAATCCCTACGAGCAATGAAGAAGAAGGCCCAAGTGGTCGACGAGTGGGTCGCTCTGCAAATAGGAAACACCCGATGTTTCCTAGTGTCCACCTCCAATATTTGTATGTGGCACAACATGTTCTGCATCAGGCAAAAACTATTCTTAATATATGTGAAGGTGACATGGAAAACTATGAGGCTTGGAAGGTAGAGCTAGAAGAGCTCCTCAACCTCGGGAAAGAGATGGTCTCCAAATCCAGGATTCTGGGATAAGAATCATTTGACTTCTTGAGGACCCAACACTCTAGACTTGACCTCATATTGGAGGTACTCAAGCAACTGGTAGGGGCTTTGCATGACAAAGTTAACACAGTGCAATATTCTACAAATATGTACAAGGCATTTATAGCAAAGGTCTCTGGAGCTGACCCATTCAGCACTGATACATGCACTCTGGAGGAATACGTCCTGGGAAAATTTGATGAATTAATGGAATCTAAATACCAGTCCCCGGAGGGACTAGACAGGACCCAAATGATAGGGCTAACTTGCATGATCCTTAGTGGTCATGATGCGGAAAAAATGGCCGATGAGTTCAAAGACAATGTTCTGGAGCTTGGAGAACAAATTGAGGCGGCTAAATACCAGTGGTCCTGCCTTAGAGAAATTGACAAGGATGGAATCTCCCACCTTCTCCAAACATTCAATGACAATAAGAAACAATAAAGTTTCTCCGGAGGTCGAAAGAAAACCCAAACATTTTGTATTCTTTATTCTTTCGCAACGTAAGTTCCCGGATCCTGGAGTCCTGGATCCCAAATTTTATATTCTTTCAAGTGATCCATGTTTCGGTCCCTGAGGCCAACCAGTCACTTTCAGAAGTGGTTAATAAAGGCTGTTAGAAGGTAGTTGGCTATATCAAGGAACGCCAGATCAATAGTTTGTTTTCTGACAGATGGTCTTCTCGAGGCGCCGTTTCAGAGGTACACCTGGCACATTGGAGATAGGGTGCCACATTTCCTATTTATCTAGCATGTAGCCTCGATCCCCGGGGATTTGATTTCTTCCTTCTCTTTCATGACTCTCTTCCTGAGGCCAATTCTTCCACTCTACCTTCTTGTCTTATTCTTTTGACATGTCAGGCCCATTCCGTCTCAAGGTCATTTGTAGGGTGGCGTAGGTAGTATCGGCCCCCAGATATTGTATTTTATTGTAACATGATGTAAAATAGTTTTAGGGTTAGGGTTAGATGAGGATGTTTATAAATAGTAAGTCCGGCCCATTTCCAAGGGTCGGAAAAATTTATGATTTTTCTGTCCACAGTAATAGAAAGACAATTTTTCATTTTAGTTACAGAGCTCAATGCTCCATTGTTTCATCTTTCCAATAGTTAGATGCTCCCCTGGAGCCACCATTGTATCATGCACTAGTGCTTGCTGGAAGAAATATTAATGAAGAAGGGAGAATTCTTTGCAATGATGTTGTTGGCATTCAAACTTCTGAGTTAATGGTATTTTATGTTTCATGTTCCTTATGTCTTCTGCTCTGATATTTCAAGTAGCTTAATGACCTCTTTTCTCTTGCTACTGATAATATACTAACTGATGGTTGTGTATTTTTTTAGTATTTAGTGTAGTATATCAAAGCACTATCGATGTTTTGAATGTTAAACATAACTATAGATAGATGGATTACTTCTGACCCTGCAAGTTCTTTTTTTGTTTTATTTGCTAAGTGTAGAATGCTTGGAGAAACCTCACCTTACTGAATCTTTGGAGAGAATGATTTGAAGAAACAAGCTATCCCCCTCAAAAATAGTCACTTCTCCCAACCGAGCCTCACACCATCGTGACCTGACACCCAAGTGCTTGGAGGCCCAGGGAATCTAACTTCCCCAGATAGCTTTTGCAGGTGAAGTTGGCCGGTACCCCCGGTATCTGGTGACAACTTATGACTATTGGCGGACCCGGTCAGCAAAACCCCATCAACAACATGGAAAGTTATAGGCAAGAAAAAAGAATTGACAGTCTTGAGTATGAGCTAGAAAGTGCACAAGAACTGATTACCGAGTTAAGAAGGAAATTGGAGAAATCACTGAAAATGAGAAGAAAAATATATGATGAAGTAAAAATTACTCAAGAAAAAGTTGACACACTTGAAACAACTTCAGAAGGTAGTCTGAATGAGGAAAATGAGTCAGCCATCAGAGATCTAATGGAAAAGAATGACTCACTTAATGAACAGCTAGATTTGATAAAGAAAGATCTTGATACAAATAGCATAAGGATGACCGAGCTGATAGAAGGAAAAAGAAGTACAGAAGATGAAAAAAGGATGATTGAAAATGATAGAAGATAGGCTAAAGAACGACTAGAAGAAAAATATAATGAGATCATAAGAATGACACAACAACATCATAACATGACTGATCAACTTGTGAATGCCAATATAGAGATTGCGAGAAAGGAATTTGAAAATCAATCATTGAAATTAGAAAGAGAAAGGTTGAACACTAAACTGACTAATGAAAAGAACATCAATGAAGTACTTAAGAAAAAGGAAGAAGCCTCTCAAGCTTTTGACAAACAACTCAAAAGTCAAAAGCAACTGAATGACAAAATGGGTATTGGATTCGATGGAACTAACACTACCAACCAAGGAGAATCATCTAATTCATCAAAAGATGAAAGTACTAAAGCACCACCAAGACAAAGGAACATACCTCATTGAAACTTTTGTGGAAAGCCCGACCACACAACAAATGTTTGCAGGAGCAGAGAAGGTAATGTACCTAGTAAACCTAAATTTGATGGATATTGTTTTAGATGCAATAAGCATGGTCATAAAGCTTTTGAGTGTAGATCAAGGATCCCTAAAAAGTCAAGGAAAGATAAATTTGATGGCTAATACAACACTTGCAACAAGTATGGACACAAAGCTAAAGAATGCAGATCAAAGATAAGGAACAACAAGTGGACATCGAACCAAGAAAGATCACAATCCAACTAAACAGAAACATCAGTGCCATGGGAATACAGCACCAACATCTCCTGTGCATCATGTGGAAGGTACAAACACATTTATGCAAATTGCTCATTATTGTTTGGAAGGAACAATAGGAAATCATGGAGAAGTTCTGGTATGACATGCTTTCACTGTCACAAAATAGGACACCTAGCTAAAGATTGTAGGTACCGAGTCAACATATCTAACAAGAAAGAAAGTAATGAAAAGAAGACACCTAATGTTGATGAGATAAGGGAACAAATGAACAAAACTTAGAAAAGAAAGGAGCAAGATGATAGAACCTCACTCAGAAATATTGAAAGCACCTCATCTATCGAGATGAGTGCACCGAGCTACACTTAGTCAGTAAAAGGTATGAAGGAACTTCTCACCAAATTCAAATCTCTAAATCAGTTCCTAAATTAAGAAAGCAGAGACCATATTAGCATGTTTAGATGCATTTGGATATTCTACAAATTTTTTTGTTGTGATTCTCATGCAAATCAGAGTATTTGGTTAGTCGGTGAAATTTGAACTTCACAAAGTTGATGAATGCATTAATGACAACCTAACTTATTCGTTGAAAACCCTAATTGAGAAAAAGCTATAAGTATGAAGTTTTGCAAGTCATTTTGCACCTTACGCATTCGAGTTTTTAAGAATGAGCGATAGAGCGATCGAGTCTTCGTGCATCAAAGTGATCTTCGAGGTAAATTCTGAAATGAGCTAAATCATCCATAGTTGTATTCATAGCTGTTTGCTTTCAACTGAGTTAAGCTTTCAAAGAGAAAAGGATTATTTCCATCCCCATTCCTAATCTAATGGAACCAAAGAAGCAAGTACCAGTCGTGGCAAAGAATGTTGAACTCGTAAACCCTAAACACAAGATGCCACCCACCAAAGCTATGGAAATTGATATGATGGGAGCATTGTCCTCCATTCCACCTAGGGTTATATTGATAGATGATGTTTGATCCTTCATCCACTGCAAAATTGAAGATATTTGTGTTAATGAGTTGGACTCTTCATTCAAAAAACTATGTGACAATGGAAAACTGAGAGATGGGCACACACATCTGGAGAGCAAGGGTTTGGTGCATGCCCTTTATCTGCCGAGAGTCTTCAAAATAGAATGGGTCAGAT
The DNA here is from genome assembly GCA_018584345.1 of Thuja plicata. NCBI lineage: Eukaryota > Viridiplantae > Streptophyta > Pinopsida > Cupressales > Cupressaceae > Thuja > Thuja plicata. The sequence continues at coordinate 113,439 of MU225973.1, read as the reverse complement.
TTGTACTTAGCCAAGTACACGATCAGTTTATGTGGCTAGAGAAAATAGTAAAGATCACCAAGGATGTACTACACATCATCACTGGCCTACCAATCGGAGACAGACCAAAGGCAATCAAGCAGATTGACAGAGAAACATTGAGTGAGCTAACCAAAGCTCAGTGGGACGGTAGAGCAATAAGAATTTCATCGATAGAAGATGTAGAACTTAACTTTGCATGTAACATCATTTCTTATCGAGTCTTCCAATCATCTAGGGTAGATAGTGTACCCTGTGGAGCAGTTGACCTGGCCTACAAGATTATGAAGAAAGGACTAAAATTAGATGTTTGTGAGATCTTATTGAGGCAAATTGAAGACAACATGAACACAATCAGGAAAGCCAAGACAAACACTCTGAAGTTTGGTCCACTATTGGTATGTATATTTTTCTACTTTGAGAACTTTTTCCCATTAGTTGGTGAAGTAACATGGAGCAGAGATAGGCCAATCATATATAAAATCAATGAATATATTTTAGGATTGGGAAACAATTTTAATTTGATCATGAATGATTAATTTGTAAAGTTTCAAGCAAAGATGCATAAAAGATTCAGGATTCCACCCTAGTTAGTGGAAAGATATCATGATAATATTTGTTTTGAAGTAGATACCGAAATGTGTATCATTAAGGCTATTGAGCCAAGGACTGTTTGGCTTCAACCCATGGGATATGAAGTTGATGTTGACATAGCTTCACAGCAGATTGAGACATTGTTGAAAAACCCCATGAATAGGAAAGCTGACAGATATGGAACCTATGAAGAAGTTAAAGAAAAGATCAAGAATGGTATAGTGATACCTAAGGCCATAAGGAAAACAAAGAAAATGATTGGGGAATTGTCACAAAAATTTGAAGTTGAAGATGAAGAAGAAGAAATAGAGGCATCACCTTCAATTGAAAGGAAGAGAAAACAACCAGAGGCTAATCCCTCACCAAGTGGGAGGAGCACAAGGGCTTCGGTAAGGGAAAAATAAAAGGAACAAGTTGAGACACCCATGCATAAAGGGAAAACATATATGAGGAGTAAGAAAAATGTTGTAAGGCCAAAAATAAAATTGAATCTTCAAGTTGAAAGTGAAACAGAAACAGAGACCGAGGCACCCAAAGTACCACAAAAGACATCAAAACCAACTCTTGATGAATCCATCAATTCATTAATGAAACATAGAGGTTTTGCTAGTATAAAAAAAATTGAGATATGAGTAGTTGAGTGAAAATGATCAAGTAAGAGTTGAAGATGCTATTATTTTCACATTGAATAAATTTAGAACAACACCAATGGAAATTTCAAGCCAGCTCCCTAATGAGTTATACAATAGGGTAGATGGAAGGTGGAAATATGCATTGGCTGCTGAAAAACAAATAAGAGAAAGATCATTAGTTGTTACAATGCCTAAACTATCAGTGCAAAAAATTGATGAATCTCTGCAGAACTAATCAAAGAGATTTCTTGTGAAAAATAGAGCACTAAGAATAATGATTGGTAAGCTGTTAGAAGTTGAGAAAGAATCAAATGAAATGTGGAGAAAAATATTCAAAGTAGATGCCACCAAGTCTCAAGAAGACAAGCAAACCAAGGGGACAACCAAAGGACAATCATCAAAAGGAAATAAAGGTCAGATGGATCCCATTGACCTAACCAAAGATCCAGGTGAAACAAATGTTGAAGATGCATCAGAAGAAGTGGATCTTGCACAAGACACAAAAAAGGAAGAAAATACCATGGATATAGATCAAAATACCGAGTGTATGGACATAGATGGCACTCCATCAACCAAAGAATCTAAACCAATAATATGAAAAATTCATTCTTATTCCAAGATCAGTACAGAGACCACCGAGGAAGGAAATAAGTAAAGTAAAGAAAATGAATCGGTACCCCCAACTGACACCGAAGGAGAGAAGAAACAAGACTCCAAAGTAGAGTCAGAAAACAAGAAAGAGTCAAAGAAAGAGAGTGAGAAAGAGAAGGAGAGTGAGAAAGAGAAGGAGAGTGAGAAAGGAAAGGAGAATACAGATACACAAAGAGATAAGAAGGAAAAAGAAAAGCTAGGAGGTACTCATGAGTTGGAAGAGAAGTCTGAAAGCATAGCAGGCACAAGTAAGTCTCCCACCGATGCACTTAAGGCATCTATCTCACCATCAAGCAGAAAGAATAAGAAGAAAAAGGAGGAAATTGACTTAACAGAAGAAATAGTTTTGCCCCCTCCTGATTTTGCAAACATGAATGTTGAGCAATTAGCATCATATGGGAAACTATTGAAGAGAAAGGCAACCCAACAAAAGTTGATTGATGAAATGAGAAAGAAATATGACATTCTTGAAGATGTCAAAGACATATTTCAGTCTCTGGTACCTAATGCTACCTTAAATGAGAAAGACAGTTTGATTCAGCAAGTAGGCAAACTTGCTCAACAGATAAAGGTACCGAACATGGATACCACCGAATCTTTATTGAAAATTCATGAGACAAAGTTGACAAAGAGAATAATGGAGAAAATATTAAAACACATAGCAGATGACAAGGTAACTCTTTCCAAGCTATGTATAGCTATAGAGCAGGCTTTAACTACAATTCTCTTATTATTTCAAATTTTTTGTCAAATTTCAAAATTTACTGAGGAAATAAGGAATAAAGAACAGTCGGTAGAAACTGAGTTAACCAGACACATTAAGGATGTATCTATTAAACCCGGTTCAATCCAAGTATATTATCAAAAGATCAAGCATCTCATGGGACTCCATCATGAACTTAGGCAAGAGGAACATAAAATTAGGATAGAGTTATTGGAATTGCAAGCCATTCTGATCCCACATATTGAGGCTATGCAAAAACATTTGAAGAAAGGCAAGGACTTAGTCACTTTGCCCGAGATGAGTTCACTTGACACAATCACAAGTCTAGCAATGGACATAAATGAGCATATCATAGTTATGCAGACATTGAAGGAGACATGGGAGTCAACATTGTCTGATCTCCAAACCAAATATAAGTACATTTTTGACAAGTAATTGATTTTTGGCACTTTTGTCAAAAAAAGGGAGATAATATAATATAGTATGGGATAATATATTATAAAAGGATAATGTATGGGATACAATTTTTTAAGTGTATATAGTGCATAGGGACTCTCATCCAAGGGGGAGTTATAAGTTTTGAGTTTTGATTACTGACTTTGAAGTTTTTTGTCAAAATGCCAAACTAATGACAAAGGGGGAGATTGTTACCCCATTCACTTTGATGTAATAAGTTTTGTCAAAGTCATAGTAGCCAAGTCAAGTTGGTAAAGGGAATGGATAGTACTACTGAGCAGGAGAAGTTAGTCGGTAATGTAAGCAAAGGAAGGAGCAGTCGATAAAGATAGTAGAACCAAGCACCGAGTGAAAATAGTCATCGAGTGGTAATGTTATTCGGTCATAGTTACCGAGTACCGAGTTTGAATATGTACACTGAGCACCGAGAGTAGTAAGTTACTGAGAAGTTAAAGAATTCACTTACCGAGCAATACATGCAAGGCAACCGAGTAGGTAAACTATGTCAAATCTTGATAAGAGCGCATTCAATGAATTGACAGATGATGTCAGAAGAATCTATGATCACTAAAGTCAGTTGGTTATAGAATCTACGAACCAGATTAATCAAGAACAAGATGCAAGGCTGAGATTAAGAAGCAAAATAGATATTATGAGTTCCAAGAAGGGAACAATTTCCAAGGTAGCAGTCAGGCAGTTTACCGAGCGGCAACAAATCTTAAGGATGATCGAACGACTGAGATTGACCGAGGAAAACCTAATCAAGGAGATTAAGAGGCAAAAATAGAGGATACCTAAAAGGTAAGGTTTTTGGTAAGAAGAGATGGGATGTTGTTGTTATTGTTATGGGATATAACAGTGTATGTGATACAACACCAAGTACAAAATTTGTAGAAGGAAGGTTTGATGATCACATCACCGAGCAAATTTAGAGGTAAAGAATTCAGAGCATAAAGAGTCTGATCAAGCATAACAGTTTGATGCATTATTTTCAGACAAGTTAAAAGCATTGTTGAATACATTGTTTTTGTTATTTTGCAAATCCCACCACTGGGTAGATCCTTACAGATCTTATTTTGTAAAGCCTTTAACAAGGTATAATTCTTAGAGAAGAATTTGTGAAATCCTTTAACAAGGTAGATTGCATAAGTCTTTATACTCTTAACCAGGTAAGCTATCAGAAGTAGCTAAACATTGTAGCTCTAACCAAGCAACCTTTTTACTGTAGTAGTGAAGGATTGTGGGTGTCATCCCCACTGTAGTTTTTTCCTCTAACCAAGGATTTTTGCTTGACCAAAAATTATGGTGTTATGGATCTAGTTTCTTATGTGTGTACTTGAAATGATTTACATGTTTTAACTTGACTTTCATTCATAGTTTTCATTCGGTAAAAGATTGCTGAAGTAAGATAGTTTTAGAATATAAAAGTTTTATATGAACCGATTCACCCCTCCCCTCTCAGTTCATACTCTTGTATGACATTTCCAATAGTCACAAGGAAAGGTTCTAAGAGAGTGCATTCTATACAATATAAAGAAGGGAAAGATTTAAAATCTCTCAAACATAGACTCTCCAAGAAGACAAAGACTATTCTACAAAAAAATAACTTCAGCTCCCTAAACTCAACCATGCCTTTGGAAATAAATCATGAAATTATTGAAAAGATCTTACTAGTGGTTAGTGAATTTTCATGTCACATACAGTTGGGTCACAAGCCCTACTAGGAAGCTCAAATATATAACATGAAACTTGGTGGGTATGTAAAAATTGGTATATGGTTGTAGGGTACCTTAAAACAAGATATAGATATTCACATCATCATTAGATATCCATTTGAGGAACGAATTTGGATAAGAACATGATATGCTACCTGGACATATATTCTTTGACTAATTTGAAGTTGACCAAAAGTTTCACTAACTTGTTATCTTATCTACATCATAATCACATTTCTATTTACACAGGCTTTACTGATTAAAATACAGATGAAAAAAGAAGAATTTGCATGGGCCATAGATTTTGGATGATTAATGATACTTAAAAGCCAGCCATACCAAAAGAAACATCCTCCAACTATTATTCCTACAAAAGAAGACAAAGACTATTCTACAAAAAGCCAGTGGGGGGTGAATCAGTGGCTTTAACAATTATTCCAAAAGATCAAACCAAAATTTTTTCTCTCAAATATAATACCTTTAGTTATCTTACAGTCCCAATTTCATCAAGATGTATGCCATATATAATCTTAACAAATATAAACTGCTCGGTAAGATATACTATGTATCTTTTCTGGACTTTACCAAGTAGCAACAAATAAACTTAGTGTTAACCAACCAATCCAGTTTCAATAATGTGTAAAACAAAATATCAATGCAATGAAACATATACACATTTGACATAGATTTTAATGTGGAAACTCAATATGGGAAAAACCACTTGGGACCGGTAACCCAAAATATTTTCACTCTTCTGAAGTGAGCTTGGTGAAGAGCCAACCCTGTTAAAGGTTACAATACACACTGTTAAGTACGACCTTCTTAGAGGATTTAAAACCAACAGTTTGTATTTTGACCTAACACTCACTATGATGTCAACAAGAAAACCTTTTGATACTCTTGAGTATCTCAATACAATAAGGACTGTTAAATCCCACTCGGTTAAGATATTTTATGAATCAATGGTTAAACTGATACAGTAAATGATCTGTTCAAAATACAACTTTGATTTGAAAATATTCAGATCTATTGTTATCCCAATAATACCTTTTGGATCAATATTTACTTCAGTTCCTTTTCTTTCTTTCTTTATTCTACTCGATGAATTCTCTGTCCTTTGTTGCTCGATGTTTGTAGAATTCCTTGGCTGTGTTCTTCAACTTGTATGATCAGATCTACATGAAGAATTCTATCTTCACACAAAATGTACTCAACATTCCTCTCTTTGATAATGAATTCCTTGTCTCTTTATATAGACATGATTAGCCGCTCAATCTCCTTGTTTTTACCATAGATCTCTCCTTGATCCGTAAAACTCGCCATGATTTTCTTTATCCCGTAAAGCTCTCCTTTAGTTTTATTTTGTAAATCTCTCCTTAATAAATGTGAATAAAAAATGCCTTTAATCTCCTTCCTTGCTTTAGCTTAACTGATCATTGGTAATAAAACAATCAATTAGTCAAACCCTAAATTGTAGCTCTACTAGCTAAGCAATTTTGTTGTTCTTTAACTCTAGTTATGCTTGGTCATCAACTCTTGCTCGGTAACACTTTCTTAGTTATTGCTGTGCTTGGTATACATTGTGAACTACTCTGTGTTCACTATCACTCAATTTATATAGACCTTTTATGTTTTACCGATGACATAAACTTTGTCTCTTCAGATCTTCAAGGTTATGACAATATGTGTATGAATAATCAAACCATATCAAGTTGACATCAATGACAATACAATACATTAACTGATTTAATGTCTTGCATTCACTTTTGCAGCTCAGTGATCATCAACTTATCATCTTCAAATATTCAATCAGTTATAGTTCATCAATCTCTCCCTTTGGCATTGATGGCAATATAATATCAAATATGCAGTATAAAACATGCCATAACATACCAAATTTTTTTTTGTATAACCAATTCAAATATTTGAATCTTGGTAAGCTCTTCTAACTATGTTTAATCACAAAAAATATTTACCATACAACTCTCCCTATAGATTTGATTTTGCTATGTGCTCTCTGTTTCTAGTAGAATCTCTTCTCCCTTTTCTGGATAGATATCTAGTGTTAACTCTCTCCAATTGTCTCTCTTCTATGGATGGTTATTTTATTGACAGTAACCTCTAGATATTATCTCCCTTTGTGTTGTAGAATCTCTTCTTCCTAATGGATATTTCATTGAATCTTTCTCTCCCTTTGAAAACAATGCTAAAAACAATATACAACTCTGTAGTAGCCAACAACATCTTTGGTGTGTGGTTCAGATAAGTACCTTCAGTGTACTAATATGTCATTATAGTCTATCTCAGCTTGCATCAACATGATTAATCTTCTGATAATGTGTAGGCTGATGCAACCTCCAAGTCAGCTTAGTGACTAGTAGACAAGGGACGAACCCCTAGTCTATTCCTCAGGTATTCAAATGTATCTTTTGGCAATGGTTTTGTGAATATGTCTGCTAGTTGTTCTTTGGATTATACATATTCCAGTATTACCTATTTCTCTTGTACTTTTTCCCTTAAGTAACGATACTTAATAGATATGTGCTTTGTCTTAGCACGCATCACAAGGTTTTTTGAAATGTTTATAGCACTTGTATTATCACAATAGAAAATTACTGGGTCAATAATTTCCTCATTCATACCTTTCAGCAATTACTTGATCCATGCAATGTTAGAGCAATTTGCAGCAACAACTACATATTCTACTTCTACATTTGATTGAGATATGCATCCTTGCTTTTCACTTATCCATGTGACAAGTCTGTAACTCATAAAGAATGGTCCTCCTATAGTTCTCTTTCTATCATATATGTTTCCAACCCAATCAACATCAGTATAAACTTGTAGCTCAAATATGCCTTCTTTATCGTACCACAAACCATTGTCTTTAGTATTCTTTAGATATCTCAAAATTCGTTTAACAACAGTCATGTGTGATTCCCTAGGGTTAGCAGAGAATCTTGAAACTATACCCACTACATGTGCTATATTAGGTCTAGTGTGTACAACATACATTAGTTTACCAATCATAGATCTGTATAAGGTCTGATTTACCTCAGTTGTCTTGTCTTCCCTTTTCAATTTGCATCCAGTTGCCATAGGTGTTCCAACTGGTTTGGATTCCTCCATCTTGAATATCTTCAGAACTTATTTGATGTATTTGATTGTGTGATGTAGATGCCTTCATCCTATTGTAGAATTTGTAGACCAAGAAAAACTTTGATGTCTCCAAACATTGACATGTCAAATTCTTTGCTCATTTCATCAGCAAATGACTTGCATAACATATCATTACCTCCAAATATGATATCATCAACAAATATCTCAATAATCAAAATCTTCTCATCAGTATCTCCTTTTAAATAAATATTACTGTTGTCACTTGTTCTAACAAATCCAATACTAGAGTTTGTGCACCAAGTTGTGGACCAAAAAGGGGGGTATAAGTGGACACTTTTTTTTTGAAATCGGGTAAACCTGATCTTGGAACAGGCGTTTGAGGGTCATGCACTCAAAATAAGAAGATGTGTAAAAAATAAAAATTGTAGTACTCTGAATATAGTTTCTAAAACAATAAAGTTTTTTAAAAATTTATAATATTAAGAGGGCCAAATCTTGCATGCACAAAAACATGTTCCTAATTTTTTTGGAAAAACATAACATAGTTTTTTCCGTGCGCGGTACAAAAGATATATTTATATTCAGTATTTTTTAAATCCCTTTGGTAGGATGATAGGTAAGAGTGAGATCTAGAAGTTGTGTATTTTTTTGTAATTTTCCAATGAGTATTTATTTTTCTGTGATTTTTTGAAGTGATCGCATCCTGAACATTTGGTACCTATTCGTGCATTAGGCATAACTTGCATCAAAATAATAAAAAATGATTTTTTTTTTTAAAAGTGTATAGAATCAAGTGTAGAACAATAATATGTAATTTATTTTTAATTTGATTAAGTATATCAAAAGTTATTACAAAAATGGTAGACATATGTCTGTGATGACAATCAAGAAACTGGTAAAGAAAATTAAAGTTTACTATGCTAATGTTGTCCAAAAATAGAAAAATTTATATGGTTAGAAAGCTAAGAAGACGTATGAGATTATGGTGAAAATTATAAAGATACCCAGTTGACAAATTGCAAACCTGATGAAGATAAAGTTGAGAATTCATCTTACAAGATGAAAAATGTCTAAAAGAACAAAAATGGAGGGAAAATGAGCCTCCAAGCCTTTGGGTCATTTTCCAAAGCTCTTCCCAAGCCATAAACCGATCAGATTTCTAAATTTCAAATAACCCGATTGGGTTATGAAAAGAAAAAAGTACTTCAAAACCCGATCGAGTTATGAAAAGCAAAAAACTACTTCAAAACCTGATTGGGTTTTGAAGAAGTAAAACTTTCTCCATAACCCGAGTGGGTTTTGAAGAAACTAAAATAGGCTTTACTCTGGAAGCCATAACTTCCACATACGAAGTCCGATTGATTCTGTTAAAAAAGCGTTGGAAAGATATTGAGACGATATAATACATTATTAACCTATGATAATATTTAGGCATCAACATTTTTTTGGCATCCATTTGAATCAAGTAAGGTATAAAATAGGCACTCATTATTGCCCATACATGCAATGAATAGAAAAATCAGTATGCTCTCAGATAATTTTTTTGATTTTTGCATGGAAAATCATGCCCGTACGACCCTAGTAAGCCAAGAAAAATTTGCCAGGTGCTCCGGTGTCCAAATCGGACATGTTTTATATGAATCCTAGGGTTTTTGGGCCTTCCAGACTCAACCGTGAGGTCGGTTTTGGTCCAAAATGCTCCAAAAAATAGAGACCCCCCAGAACCAATAAACAAAAAACTCTAAAAATGAGAAACCCTTCAAGCTCCAAAAACCTTCAAATCAGGAACAAGCAGCCACAGATCTGAGCTCTGATACCATGAAAGAATTGATCAAACTCAATTCTACACAACCCAAGAAGAACCTGTTAGCCAATAA
>MU225973.1:88888-103590 GCA_018584345.1 Thuja plicata | reverse complement strand
AAGCTAGGTTGCACATTATTAATTAATAATGCACCTAAATGAAGCTTAAGTAACTAGAGTAATAGGAACTTATATAATTAAATCAATATGATTTAATTAATAAGCATAAAGTAATAATACTCTAACAAATCAGAGTCCGTATGTGGAAGTTATAGCTTCCAGAGCAAAGCCTATTTTAGTTTCTTCAAAACCTGATCAGGTTATGGAGAATGAAATGCATAAGTTTTACTTATCTCTCTCTCTCACTCTCTGTCTCACTCATATTATCTCCCACATTCAATATGAGAGAGAGAGAGAGAGCATACTGATTTTTCTATACATTGCATGTATGGACAATAATGAGCACGTATTTTATACCTTACTTGATTCAAATGGATGGTAGAAACAATTTTGATGCCTAAAGATGATCATAGATTAATAATGTGTTAGATCATCTCAAGGTCTTTCCTACACTTTTTGAACAGAGTCAATCAGATTCCGTATGTGGAAGTTATGGCTTCCAGAGCAAAGCCTATTTTAGTTTCTTCAAAACCTGGTCGGGTTATGGAGAATGAAATGCATAAGTTTTACTTCTCTCTCTCTCTCACTCTCTCTTTGTCTCTCTCTCTCATATTATCTCCCACTCCCAATATGAGAGAGAGAGAGAGAGTTTGGGAGTGGGAGATAAGATGTGTGTGTGTGTGTGTGTGTGTGTGTGTGTGTGAGAGAGAGAGAGAGAGAGAGAGAGAGAGAGAGAGAGAGAGAGGGCATACTGATTTTCCTATACATTTCATGTATGGACAATAATGAGTACCTATTTTATATCTTACTTGACTCAAATGGATGGTAGAAAATATTTTGATGCCTAAAGATGATCATAGGTTAATAATGTGTTAGTTCATCTCAAGATCTCTCCTACACTTTTTGAACGGAGTCAATCGAACTCTGTATGTGGAAGTTATGGCTTTCAAAGCAAAGCCTATTTTAGTTTCTTCAAAACCTGATCGGGTTATGGAGAATGAAATGCATAAGTTTTACTTCTCTCTCTCTCTCTCACTCTCACTCTCCCTCTCTCTCTCATATTATCTCCCACTCCCAATATGAGAGAGAGATAGAGACAGAGTTTGAGAGAGAGAGAGAGAGAGAGAGAGAGAGAGAGAGATATTTTCATATACATTGCATGTATGGACAATAATGAGTACCTATTTTATACCTTACTTGATTCAAATGGATGGTAGAAAATTTTTTGATGCCTAAAGATGATCATAGGTTAATGAAAAGTTAGATCATCTTAAGACCTTTCCTACACATTTTGAACAGAGTCAATCAGACTCTTTATGTAGAAGTTATGGCTTCAATAGGAAAGCCTATTTTAGTTTTTTCAAAACCTGATCAGGTTATGGAGAATAAAATGCATAAGTTTTACCCCTCTCTCTCTCTCATATTTGGGGAGAGAGAGAGAGAGCATACTAATTTTCCTATATGTTGCATGTATGCGCAATAATGAGTGCCTATTTTATACCTTAATTGATTCAAATGGATGGAAAACACAATGTTGATGCTTAAAGATGATCATAGGTTAATAATGTGTTAGATCATCTCAATATCTTTCCAACACTTTTTGAACGGATTCAATCAGACTCCGTATGTGGAAGTTATGACTTCCAAAGTAAAGCCTATTTTAGTTTCTTCAAAACCCGCTCAGGTTATGGAGAAAGTTTTACTTCTTCAAAACCTGATCAGGTTTTGAAGTACTTTTTTCTTTTCAAAACCTGATCGGGTTATGGCTCAGTTACCAAGCCTAGAACAATTTCAAATTTTCAATAACCCGATCGAGTTATATGAAATTTGATTTTTTTTAAAGATGTGTCCACTTTTTTGGTCCACAACTTGGTTCACACACCCACTAATGATATAAGAATGAAGTTTTTCATACCATGATCTCATTGCTTATTTCAATCCATACAAGGCTTTGTGTAGTTTAAAAACCATGTTCCTCTTGTTAGGATCAACAAACCCTTTAGGCTATTCAATGTATACCTCCTCTTCTAGTATTCCATTCAGAAATGCAGATTTAACATCCATTTGGTATACTTTGAATCCTTTAAAAGCAGTATAACCAAGTAGAATTCTTACTCCTTCTAGTCTAGCAATGGGTGCAAAGGTTTCTCCATAGTCAATACCTTCTTGTGCATACCAGTCTTGCTTTTTTCCTTGTGACTTCTCCATTCTCATTAAGTTTGTTTCTAAAAATTCATTTGGTGTCAATGACATTTTTTTCACTCGGTCTAGGTACTAATGTCCATGTTTTATTCTTCTCAATCTATTCAATCTCTTTATTCATTGCACTAACCCATTCTTGATTCTCAAGTGCAACATTAATAGATTTAGGCTCAAAATCACAAATCAAACATCTATTGTTAAGTGACTTACTTCTTGTTCTCATTCCTTCTCTTTTGTCCCTAATGATCTAGTCATGTGGATGGTATCTTCTAACATATTTAGCAAGTACAGGTTCAGATCTCTATTCTTGATTTTTATCTTCATCACTTAGTTTCAGCATTGTGAGAATTTTCCTGAGTCTCGGTGTGTGCAGCCTGTTGTTCAATTGCATTGTGCTGTCGCTCGGGCAAGGTGTCAGTTTCTTCAATATAGACAAATCTGTTGTAATATTTAGGTTTCTTTCTACTTTCCTCATCAATTTTCTCAGCAAATTCATCCACTTTAACATTTGCACTCTCAACGATTTTGTTAGAAGATTTGTTCAAACATTTATAAGCTTTTCTTTTAGTAGAATATCCTAGGAATATTCCTTTATCACTTTTAGAGTCAAGTTTCCCATTTGTATCATATTTCAGTATATAACACTGACTTCCAAAAATTCTAAAGTAACTCACATTTGGTGTGTATCCATACCATAGCTCATAAGGTGTCTTATTTGTTTCTTTCTTCAATTGAACTTGGTTTAGTGTATAGACAACAATACTTACAACTTCTCTCCAGAATGTTTGTGTGATGCCTTTTTCAATGATCAGTGTTCTAGCACAATCAACAATTGATCTATTCCTCCTTTCAGTAATCCCATTTTGCTGTGGTGTTCTTGGTGCAGAAACCTATCTTGTAATCCCATACTCATTGCAAGAGTTGGTGAATCCATCAGAAATAAATTCTCCTCCTCCATCTGATCTTAAACATTTCAGTTCTTTTCCACTTTGTTTTTCAACTTTAGCTTTATACCATTTGAACATCTTAAATGCTTCAAATTTGTCTTTTAAGAACATGATAATCATAATCCTAGAATAGTCATAAAAAAATAGAATAAAGTATCTATCACCATAATAGCTCTTTGTTCTCAATGGTCCATATAAGTCAGTATGGACTAACTCTAGAATAACATTAGATGAGTAGATTTTTCTCTTGAAACTAGACTTTGTCATTTTTCCTATTTGACAATTCTTGCACATAACATGGTTGGGCTTTGAAATACTTGGTAAGCCTCTCACTTTTCTTTTCTTACTTATCTTAACCATGTTGTCAAAATTCAGATGACAAAATTTTATGCCATAACCAAATGTCTTCATTTCTAGCCAATAAAAATGTGGTCTCAATCTTATCAAGATAGAATAGATTATCTTTTGTTTATTCACCAGTACCGATCAACTTTTCTGTTCTATTATAGATCACTTCCTTTTTGTTCTCAAATGCAACTCGGTGTCCTATGTTGTTCAGCTATGAAACACTCAATAGATTATAGTTAAGTCCTTTTACCCAATATGCATTTTTACATCTTATCAGATTATTCAACATAATGGTACCTTTTCCTTCAACTGGGCAAGGTGAGTCATTACCCATCCTGACTGATCCACCATTGTAATATTCAAAAGTCTTAGAATTTTCTTTATCTCCAGTCATGTGATGAGTAAAACCACTATCGATAATCCAGACATCATGTTTGCTAACTTTAGATATGAGTGTTGTTTCAACATACCTTTCTTCTTCATCTGAATCATCCTTCATAGAAACGAATACTACCTCAATATCTTCATCAGAATCAGTATAAAAATTTTCAGCTTTGTTCTCAACCAGGTAACAAGCTTTCTTGCCTTTGTGCTTGTAATCTCAGTTATCTCTTCTATCAGAGTTTCAGTTTCTTCTGTAGTCTCGGTCATCACTTTTGTCATACTTATTTTCATGAGATCCATCATTGTCTCTTTCATCCTTTCTCTTGTTAGGGAATCTAGTAGAAAAATGTCCAATTTATTTTTAATTAAAATAGACCAATGGTAATTTACCTTTATATCTTCCTTTACCTCTATGTAATCTCCTAGCCGTTAGTGCTTCAAGTTCATCAAGTTCTTTCTCATCACTATTGCTATCACTATCATTTCTCATAGTGTCTTTGTTACTAGATTTCCTTATTTTCAGAGAAGACTTGAATGTAGACTCAATAGTAGGTAAGATACTATTGTCATAGTTGTTCATCTCAAATGAAATAAGTCTACCAATCAAACTATCAAGAGTAACATTGTTACTAGCTACTGCTCTCATTTCTTGAATTGCAGATACTGTAATAGAATAAACATGCAGTAAGGTTCTCAGAATTTTACTTACAATTCATCAAGTACTCCTACTCCACAGATATCATTAACAACTTCTTAGATTTTGTCACTGTACTGAGTGATGTTCTCTCCTTCTTTCATTCTTAGGTCATCAAATTTTTCTCTTACACTTTCAGCTTTAGCTCTCAGCACATTGGCATCTCCTCCATGTACTAGCTTGAGTTTGTCCCACATTTTCTTTGCAGAAGTGCATGATTTCACACCTTCAAATTCAACATCGGTTAGTGAAGAAGCAAGTTCTATTATCATAGAATTGTGTTCATGTTTCTCTCATATTCAGTAGCCAAGTGTTGTGTAACATCATTTCCAATACCAGATAGATGAAGTCTTATCCTTATTTTCCATGATGCAAAGTTGTCCTTGTTCAACTTAGGCACATCCCTTTAACTCATCTTGTGATCTTGAGCTTAAGTCCCTTTAAACTTTTCTTCCAAGTACCAAAGTACTGATAGAAATTGTTAGAATAAATGAGAGGGGGGGGGGGGGGGGGGGGGGGGANGGGGGTGAATCAATGGCCTTAACAGTTATTCCAAAAGATCCAACCAAAATATTTTCTCTCAAATATAATACCTTTAGTTATCTTATAGTCCCAATTTCATCAAGATGTATGCCATAAATAATCTTAACAAATATAAACTACTCGGTAAGATATATTGTGTATCTTTTCTAGAATTTACCGAGTAGTAGCAAATAAACTTAGTGTTAACTGACCAATCCAGTTTCAATAATGTGTAAAATAAAATATCAATGCAATGAAAAATATACACATTTGACACATAGATTTTAAAGTGGAAACCCAATATGGAAAAAACCACCTGGGATCGGTAACCCAAAATATTTTCACTCTTCTGAAGTGAGCTCGGTGAAGAGCCAACACTGTTAAAGGTTACAATACACACTGGTAAGTGCAACCTTGTTAGAGGATTTAAAACCAATAGTTTTTCTTTTGACCTAGCACTCATTATGTTGTCAACAAGAAAACCTTTTGATACTCTTGAGTATCTCAATACAATAAGAACTGTTAAGTCCCACTCGGTTAAGAGATTTTATGAATCAATGGTTAAATTGATACAATAAATGATCTGTTCAAAATACAACTTTGATTTGCAAATATTCAGATCTATTATTATTCCAATAATACCTCTTTGATCAATATATACTTTAGTTCCTTTGCTTTTCTTTCTTTATTCTGCTTAGTGAATGCTTTGTCCTTTGTTGCTCGGTGTCTGCAGAATTCCTTGGCTCTATTATTCAACCCGTATGATTAGATCTACATGAAGAGTTCTATATTCACACAAAATATACTCAACATTCCTCTCTTTAATACTAGATTCCTTGTCTCTTTATATAGACATGATTAGCCGCTCAATCTCCTTATTTTTGTCATAGATCCCTCCTTGATCCATAAAACTTGCCATGATTTGATTTATCTTGTAAAGATCTCCTTTAGTTTTATTCCATAAATATCTCCTTGATAATTGTGAATAAAACATGCTTTTAATCTCCTTCCTTACTTTATCTTAACTGATCGTTGATAATAAAACAATCAATCAATCAATACCTAAATTGTAGCTTTGCTAGCTAAGCAATTTTGTCATTCTTTAACTCTAGTTATGCTCAGTCATCAAATCTTGCTCGGTAACACTTGCTCGGTTACTGCTATGCTCGGTATACATTGTGAACTGCTTGGTGTTCATTGTCACTCGATGTATATAGACCTTTTATGTTTTATCGACCACATTAACTTTGTCTCTTCAGATCTTCAAGGTTATGACAATATGTGTATGAACAATCAAACCATATCAAGTTGACATCAATGAAAATATAATACATTAACTAATTTAATGTCTTGCATTCACTTTTACAGCTCGGTGATCATCAACTTATCATCTTCAAACATTCAATTAGTTATAGTTCATCACTTTGCTATCACTATCTAGTTTTCACCGCCTTGAAAATAGAAAGAAAGTTTGAATATGAATAGTCAGCACTCAAATAGGGTTCATACCCCGGTCTTTCAATACCATCAACTTCCTTAGTTGAAGATAAGTTGTGGAGACATTAACATCTAGTTTTCTACAATCCATATTGGAAAGAAAAGTTTCCCACATCAATAAGTCAAGATGTTTTAGGTAAAACATGCCCAGAAATACTAGAGGAAGAATACACACACACACACACACACATACACACATGCAGAAGGTAGTGGTCATAGCTTTTTTTTTTTTCAAGAATCATTTTTCTTTTATTGCTCACTACTCCTCTCTCCCCTTTTTGAATAAGTTTCCTCCCACTCCCTAAATGCAGTAGCAATTAGGGGAAAGTGGATTGTTTTTAAGTATTTATCTTAATAAAGGCTCAATTAAGTTTGAGTTTTTGACTCAACAGATTTAAATGAGAATTTAGATTTCAAACTTAAAATTTATTATTATTTTTTTTTTTGGTGAAAATGGACAAGTCCATTATATTTTATTAATAAAAACTACTTCGGAAGAGCTCCAGGAGGAAAGAAGTATAAAACCTCCCATACTTGCCAAAATACAACCAAAATTAAACCAAATTGACGAAACCATGTCAAAACCTTTGTCTCTAGGCATACATGTGGGAATCAAAGGTATCGTGTCCCTCAGAATATCACCCTGACCAAAAAACTAACCCACGCTATACATCAACTATATGCAGATACAAAACATAACATGAAAGAGATGTAAAGTGCCCCATAGAATTTCCCATTGGAAAAAAACTAACCCATGCTGAAGCTCATCTATACGCAGATAGAATCGTCCATGAAGGAATTAACTCCCCAAAGAACCCGACCGAGGCCACCCAAAAATCCCCAAAAAACTTTTAGAAGACCATAAAAAACAATCAGCCTCTTGGCTTGAACAAGCCATGGTAGTGGAAAGGACACTTACAAGCGTGTCTAGATGACACCAATTCTAGAGTTTCTGAGTGAGAGTCTGTTGGATCAATAGCATGCGAAGGAGAGGGCATGTCCAAGACTTCATCATGTGAGAAGGCCATAATAGTCACCATGCTGTTGAATAGGCTGTATGCATCATCCATGGTGGACGCAGGAATGAACTCGACCAGATGTGCCATGCTCTGTCTGAAAGCTGTCGAGTCTCTGTCTGTCATGCCAAGCTTAAAAGAACCATACAACTTGACGAATCCCAAGTCTTTGTCTAGCCTGCCTGGTGGAAAGAGGTTTCCTACCCATGATTGCGAGTCTCTGAGGCCATAACCCATAACTACGCAGTGTATGTCCTCCGCCATAGAGAAATCCTACTTGACCACTTTCGCCGCCATCTCCATGAAAGGGATATAATACTGCGTCATGTCATAAAAATTAGAGAGGTAAATTGACAAAACTTGTGAATGAAAAATTCTTCGGGTGGAAAATAGGAACAAGACATTTTCCCCAATAACCCTATGAATAGCATCCACCATGACATCAAGTAGCAAATTGAAGGTAACTCGCATATGGCGAGACATGTAGTCGTCTAGTATTGGGCACTCCTAGTCATGCATGGGGAGTCGAATGCAAAGGTTTAAGGCTCTGTAGTCCATAGTAGCTTGAAACCAAACCAAAAAAGAAAACAATACAAAAAGAGGGGATATTCAAGAATGCATATAACCGACGCCCAAAATAAGTCGAATAAAGTCCTGTGAGAAAATTTGGGGTATATAAAGGAGGCCAAGAAAATTAATAAATGAGGCTGCCAACCATTCCCATGAATGGTAAGATATCAATCTGTCCGTGACGGTTCGACAGCCAAGTGACCAAAAACCAAGGTAACACCTCAGCATGAAAATGAATACATAGCACCGGCAAAGTACATAGCCATTTGAATATTCCCATAAGAACGTAGCACCTCGCGCTTTAGAGTGATGCCATGTACTCGAGTAACCATAATGTGAGGAAAAGGATGTGTACATTCTCAAGGAGCCAAGTTGGGAGGAGATCCAATCATCATATGTGTTGTGATGTCATAATGTGAAGTCAGGTGAATTGTGTAGATCCTCTGATTAGACAAAAACCCACACAATCACCCTGCCCATTTTAAGTTGGGTAAAAATTATTATCCAAGGTAAGTTCTCTCTTCGCCTAGGCATACCCCAATTTGGAGGTTAGGGATCTCAGTAGTGTGTCGTTATCCCACAAAAGAGAGCCACTAACCAAGTTGACCCCCTTATTAGCTAGCCAATCTGCAAAACCATTTGCCTCCCTGAAGCAGTGGGAGACTTTATATTCTGTAAAATGAGAGAGAAGCTTCCTAGCATCCTTTAGAATATACTAAATTTCCCAATTGGGAGAACATTGGATGGAGAGGGCCAATGTGATGATTTGAGAATCCCCCCCAATGTGAATGTATTTAATTCCAAGTGTAATAGAAAGAGATATACCCATAAAAAGAGCCTGAGCTTCCGCTATGTTGTTAGAGCCATTCAGAATTTTTGCACATGCTGATTTAATCACATTCGAGTTTGAATCCCGCAAGACGATCCCCCGAAGCTTTTGGGTTTCCCTTCAAAGCCCCATCAAAGAAAATTTATCACAATTAATTTCAGATGTTACAAAATGGAATCCGCTTATTCAATTTAAAAAAAAAATGGGTTGTGACATTTGGCTTTGAAAAATAAGTGAAAAATTTAATAAATAATTATAAAAGTTAATTTCTTTTATATGAAAGTTAATGTAACTGTTATTTTGAATTGCTAAAAGTCTAGGCTTGTGAGGATAATAATAACAGCTTTAACAAAGGTGAATGGACCTATGATATATTTTTATGTGGAAATCTCATTGAAAATAATAAATAAAATCAAAATATACAATTGAATCTAGTTTTCAACATCTATTATTTCATGTTATACATGGAGGCACTATAATATACTATCTAAATCAATAATTCCTACCAATAATAAGAAAATAAATATACATCTAAGAAATTGAGATTTGAGGAATTTTGTTAAGGATAATGGAAGGGGAAGGGAAAAACATATAAAAATGACTTTATTAAAAGATTCTTTCACATTTAGTTTGATCAAGAATGACAATAATATCATCCATGACTTCGAAACATCTTGTTCTACATTTTCTATTAAACCATATTCAATAACAATTGAAAACCCAAATCCAATGCTCAATCCAATTCCCACTGATGCAGAGCTTATGGTTCCAACTATGTCCTAAAGGACTGAATTCCTTAACTCTCTGAGAAGTTCAATTACCATAGGCTCCACACCTTTTAAACAAACTTCCTTACTTCAATACTGCATCCATAATAACTATTTCAAGTTTCTAATTGGGTTGATTTGGACAATCATCTCCATTGACTCTACTTGGGTACACCAAATTTTGGTAAAACACAAGAGGCTATGTGAATTTGTGGAATGGGTGGGATCAACTTGCAAAGGCCTTACTTAGGACCAACATGACACAAATCCAACAATGGATTTGAATCTAGACTTCTAGTTTTGGTACTTTCTTCTTTAGGAACTTAATTCCCTTGTAGCCCTATGCAGATAGTTTTTGGACAACTTCTTGGATTCCCAAAAGACCAAGGAAACAAAATGAAGTTTCAGACACCCTTTATCAAGATACAACTCCACCCTAACTCAGGGCTTGTGACTCAAACATTTAATGCCTAAAAACTTGCTGTCTCGACAAACCTAACTATCCCAATCAGGACAATTTAACAAAGGAAGTACCCATAGAATGGAGTGTAGAGACTAACCAATGACTCAAGGATGGTCTCCATGTTTATTATGCTCCAAGTCTTCAATATAAGTGTTTGATTCAACCCCAACATGTCTCTGTCATCAAATTCTCATTCTATTCACTGGTTTCCACATTGAGATGTCAAACAAAAA
Organism: Thuja plicata; assembly: GCA_018584345.1. Classification (NCBI taxonomy): domain Eukaryota; kingdom Viridiplantae; phylum Streptophyta; class Pinopsida; order Cupressales; family Cupressaceae; genus Thuja; species Thuja plicata. The sequence goes on along the minus strand of MU225973.1, from coordinate 93,118 downwards.
TTAGTTAATACTATTGTCTTCGACCACCAACCTAAAAAATGGCTTAGGATTCATAAAACACATATACATTCCTCTCATTTCACCAACTCTCAGATTTTCCCAATGGTGGAATGAGGAGAAAAATACATTTGTTTAGAGAAACCCTAGGTGGCTAGGATTTTCAGGCAATTTTGACCAAATTGACAATAACATTTGTTCTACAATGGATCAAGGGCTCAAAATAGATGAAAATGGAAGGTAACTCACTCAAATTCAAAAATTCATTGGTTCCCCAATTTTTTGAATCCGTACAGGGTCATACAGAACCGAAACAATACGTTGTTTGTAGGAAAATGGTCAAATTTTATTGATAGTTTTCAAAAATTACATTCTTGTCGCCTCCACCCACCTGTAAGGGCTATTTGAGGAGTTCCTCCAATAGTTACAACTTTATTTTAAACAATGATCCGTTGGGAGGAAGATTTACAATCAACTTTCACAAAGTTGTCAATTCGACCAAAAGTTACTATGCAAATTTTTATGCAAATGTTGCATTTTTGTATTTCTTTCTCAAAGTGAACAATTTTTGTTTTCTCACTTTCCTAAGGGTCACAAATGGACCAAAACTACCTTAGGAACACCTAAAACATAAAAAAATCATAAATTGAAGATTTGAGGATCCTTTGATCATAGTTGACCAAGTGGTTCATAGAGATCAAATCTTGGCACTAGGTCTTACAAGTGAATCATTATTGAAAAAAGAAGTCCTAGTTGTCTAAGACATGTAGAAGATGCCTTGAAGGTGTTGGAGATCCTACACCATGCACCTCCCACCATACATGTTCCTTTCACTACTGTTCACTCAAATCTTTATCATAAGTGTTGTTCAAAGGAGAGCAGAAATAATTTACATTGATTTGAAGTCCAAATAAATCTCTGTTGTTTGAAAATGATTTTCATATCTATGCTAAGTACATAATACCTCTGATCAATTTGTTCACTTCAGTTCATCTGATTCTTCATACTATGTTCTTCTTGGTTAATGTTCATTCCTCTGTCACTTAGTGTTATCTACAGAAATGCTTGGTTCTGTCTTTAACCAATTTGATCCGTCATGCATTAAAATTGCATGTGTGCGCATCATAGCATCATGGTTCATAATGAATCTCTTGTCTCTTATATAAACATCATAACAGATTTAATTTCCATCATTTATATTTTGTCGCTTAATCTCCATCGTTGGTTTTTTCGCTTAAACCTTCCTCAACAGTTGTGTCAAAAACACGTTTCAATCTTCATCGTCTCATCTTCCTTGAATTTTTATAGCCATTTGATCATCATAAAAAATCTTATCATTTACCTCAGAATCATCAATTTGCTTGCTCATCATTTTAGTTGGCTTCAGTTTCTTTTATTTCTCGGTCAATACCATGATGTGTTGGTGATCCCTAGCTTGGTTAACATTGTGCTTGGTATACACTGTATTTAATCGGTGCTCACTGTTTCTCGGTGTATATAAAACTCTTCAATTACTGACTACATAAACTTTATTTGTTCCATATCTTTAGTCCATAATAGATGTTTGTTACCATAATTATACTCAAAGAAGTTGACATCAATGAAAATACATTAACTGATTAATGTCTATCATCACATCTGTAACTCGGTTGACCATCAACAAAATGACTTCAAACATACAATCAGTTCTAGTTCATCGATTCTCAGCATAATCTTGGCTATGTGAACCTGCCGAGGCATCTTCCTGATCTAACAAATCTTTCACAGCTCTCTTTCCCTTTTCCTTCGCCAGGCGGGTGGAGCGACGGGTTTGGCTGGGGTGGGGGTCAACAAACTTAGTGATTTCAAGGTTAATAAGCATCCTTTTTTTGGGGGGGGGTTGTAGGTTGGAATTATCAGGGGTAAGGTCGTGCTTAGAACCAGCCAGAGAGTCAGGGGTGGGGTCGGTTTCCAAGGACTTGTGGCTAGCAGCAGGAGTGGAACAGGCCAATGAACCAGAAGGTGTGGGAAAGCCTTTGTTCAAGAAGCCGAGGGTGAAGGAGGTGGTTGGTAAGTCACCTCATCATGGGGAGGAGGGAAGAGGGCACGATGGAAGTTATATAACCTCAAAATTAGCCCCTGATGGAGAATAACTTATTTTTTACCCAGAGAGATGGCTTCAACCACATCTGCAACATTACTTTGCATGGAATGTAAAAGATAAAACAGAATGGAAATAAATCTTTTATGCCTTAGATGGTTTTAAAATGGTAGATGGTAGTTATAAAAGGTACCATACCGTCTATCCAGCGTGAAGTATTTGATGACCAACTTGCACATTTGCGGCCAGAATTCTGGGAGGTCTGATATACAGTAACCCCCATTTTTAGAAACAAGGCTCTCCTCAGGGGTTCTAAAAAACTCAACAAAATCTGTCATTGTCTGGGTTTTGGCAGTATTTTTCTATTTTCGACCAGTGGTAGGCATGCCCGTGGCTTTGTCGATGACTTCCTCATTGATCTCAAACGAGAAGCCATTAATAGTAACTCTCATCTCTTTCCAGGGTCCTCCAAACTTCTTGGAGATCATCTCATCATGGTGTAAAAATTTGTTAATTCTTAACCCTAGATAGATGTCGCATCTACATCTTGTTTGTATTGGGTATTGAATTCGACGTGGCATGGATTTATTGAAGTCTTTTATAACAAAAACATTAATTTGCACTGTAGTGGATCTTTAAAAATAAGACCAAATGCTTAATCGAATGGAAGTATTCTATATGTAATATCGATAGGAGATTGACTTCTATCCTGCATACCACCTAGGAATTGAGTCATCCTCTCTTAAAAAATATAAAATACGAACACACAAAACTACGGATTTGAAAGTGGAAACACAAAACTATATATTTGAAAGTGGAAATACGATGAGAGGAATTATTAAGTTGTGAAGATAACCAATGATAGATACTACAAAGGATAGCGTCTACAGCCACGGTATTATTAGAAATGTTCTTTGTGTCTATTCAACGGGGATTGATTATTGAGATTACAAAGGAAACAACAACAAACAAAACAATCCTCGTATGAAATAGGATTTCAAGCAACGAAATCAATGAAATAAACAATAAAGAAAAAGTACTGTTGATATCTTGATATCTCTCTAATGGCGAATAAAAAAACCATTTAAATTTTAAAATTGATGAAATACCTGTTCAGAGGCTGATCGATCAAAATTTGCAGTGATATAATATCTTTTTAAATGAAACAATGAACAATTATAATATATTTTACATAAATTTGTTAGAAACATAAGTATTTTTTGTAAGGGAAGAAGGATGTTCCATCCCAAACGATTTCCAGTGCCCGGTTTCTTTGGACTTCTTACAAAAAGAGGCATCAATTTTTCCCTTACAAAAATATTTGGACTTCTTGAAACGCTATCATATTCTAGCATTCTAGCGCTGCATATTTAGGTATTTTATTGGCCTATGCAATATTGTTAGAGAAGAGGTTTTGAAAGCTTTTATGTAGAAATGGGGAAACTTGTAATGGTGAAATGGCTGGCAGTCTAAACGAATGTGAAACGATTGCATTTGGTTTCCTTGTGTTTACTCAAGTCCCTACCATTTGCAATTAATAATCAAATGCAGTCATTTCTTCCAAACTGTAACAGCTAGAAATTTAGGCCCCGTTTGTTTCTAGGTATTGACTAGGAATTGGCATACCCGCATGCTGGTATTGTCGAATTCAGTGTTTGGTTCCAAAATGAAAAATAGGAATAGGGTTATGCAAATTCTAATTTTGGGCCTTTTTGAGCATTCCACAATTCCCCCTCAAGACCTGGAATTGGAATTGAAAATTGGAATTGGAATTGAGAGTATTATTTTGGGAAAGAAAATTCATTCCCATTTTTGTGTTAATTTTATATTTTTATGAGGATGTATATATATATACATGTGTGAATATACATGTGTATATATACATGTGTATATATATACACATGTGTATATATACATGTATGTATATATACATATGAGTGTATATACACACATGTATATATATAATATAGATACATGTATGTATATATACACATGAGTGTATATACACATGTGTGTATATATACATGTGTGTATATATACACACATGTGTGTATATACACATGTGTGTATATACACATGTGTGTATATACACATGTGTGTATATATACACACGTGTATGTGTGCATATACATGTGTATATATGTGTGTATATA
>MU225973.1:63803-84795 GCA_018584345.1 Thuja plicata | reverse complement strand
TTGCTTGCTTGGTCAAGAAGGCTCCATTATTTATTCTTCTATAGTTTGTATATATATATATATATATATATATAAGAACAATGGAGTGCTAAAAATTAACATTACTAGAAACATAACATAATTGCTTGCTTGGTCAAGAAGGCTCTATTATTTGTTCTTCTATAGTTTGTCTCAGGGGTGCAATATGAACCCTCCATGGTGAACACCATCCCTATCCACCTCTCCATATAGATCTTGCAGAACAGGGTGAGTGAGTGTATGATTAAACCATCCTATAGTGCATAGGGGTAACCTCGTGAAGATCTAGTACACTAGGTGTTCCTATCAATGGTAAGCTTAGGTAACAATTTATTGACACTTCAACTAAGTGGGGATCAGTATGATACCTACTCATTTTCCATTGGAAATTATCCTTCCTCTAGTCCATCGAATATCTAAGCAATCAAGGCCATCCATCGCTGACATGTCGTTGGCCTTTAGGCCAAATGTTCTTGGCAGAATCCATCCTACTATCTATGTGGTACAACTAGTAGTCTCGCAACACCATATGCTCCTTGGCTACTATAAATCTCAAGCATAGATAAGCTTATATTTGAACTGGTCATAGGATTTCCATCAGTGATCACCTCATATGGAGAAGGGTAGCCTACACAATGTGGTATTCAACCTCTACCTATGACCTCATAGGACCCTTACACCACCCAATCCCTTATACCATGCTTAGTATTAATAATTAGAAAGAGGTTTCTAATTTGGAATAAGTGGGTACCAACCTGACCATCTTTATGGTTAATCTACCAATTTGGTGTTTGTAATCCATTCTATCTCAAGTTGCTTGGTTATCATTAAACCAATAGGACTTATTCATTCAGTTCTAGTTGAGACAATGAGGTAATTAACCTACTACACAACCAATGACAAGTTCTAATATAATTTTGTTAGAAAGACTGAGAGGGGGGGGGGGTGAATCAGTGTTTGTCTATTTATTATATTTCAGTAATTTAAACATAAATCAAATGTAAATCAAATGAAGCTTAACACAAGAACACATAACACATGATATGATTACAAGGAAACCTTGATCAGAGGAAAACCCCGATGGGAATTAGTACCCACAAATATTGTACCAGTATAATGAACCTATTAAAGTTCCTTTGCCCTGTTAGAAGCAGTCTTTACAATGCAAGTACAATGACCCTGTTAGGAGTCTTTACAAAACCCTGTTAAAGGTATATGGCTCACTGCCAGAGCTCACTGCTCAATAAGATGAAGGCTACAACCTTATGATAGTTGATATACACTATTTCAAAAGTGAACTGCTGTGATGACACTGCTGTTTGATCAGTTCCGTGTATGCACTGATGCTCTTACTCTCTTAAAGAGCTTTATCTCATACTGACTTCTCTATACTATTTTTGTACATCTCTCTTATGCATATTCTTTCACACTTCTAATATAACTTATCATTACATATATATATGTTCATGTCTGAATAGACGCGACCCAAAACAAGACCATAGTCGGCCCAAAAACATAATACACAATGCTTCCAAACAAATTTGCTTAAGCATGTTTACTACAATAATAAAGACATGATTAAAAACATACTATCATAGGCGCTTGGCCTTTACACAACAAAATATTATATGCTGATCCAAAACATAAGTCGGCTCCATGCTTTGTCTTCTGAACTGCAGTAGTACTGTTCTTGCTGTAACTTATCCGTACTGTCATTCAGTACCATGCGTGTCTGGACTTAGTATGTACACATAACATAGAACATATATGTGAACGTGCATACCCTGATTCGATTGCTCGCATGTGCGTTGGTGTCTTGATCACTGCATAACTCTGTCTGCCCTGTTTTCTATACTTAGTCATTTTTGTCTTCCAAGTTTACTTGACAGGAACTTTATATGACTTTGTTGCCATAATGACAACATAAAATAAGTCATGTATTCTCTGGGAGTCAACTTGCCAACACATTTCTCATCCTATTAAGAGATTGTAGCTACTCACTGTGATGTGTAAATATTGTACTTGCATGAATGTTGCACACAACCACTTAATGCGACTTTACACTAACATGTTAGCATCAAATTTAATCAAATTGAACCAAGAAACATGCCAAAAATGTCTTGTTTCTTCATTGCTAGAAGATTCACAAGAATTACATCAAATGCTCTTAGATTAAGCATAAATTCTTAGCAAATAGACAATCTAGGATGGAAGATTCAATGTAAAAATGCCTAAAATGCATAAAAAACATGTTCAATTATGCTCCATTATGATCAAATGCATGAAATTGAACTAGATTAGATTGATAAAATGAACTAGATTATTGCTAGAATAAAATAGCCAAATTAGTTCTATACTAAAATTCACTATGCACCTATATGAAATGAGTTAGAAAGGCTGCATTATATAGATTTTTCCTTGGAGGGAAAAGGCTTCAAATTCAAATTTGAATTTGACGGTTGAGATGCATCCATGAGGGATGGCTAAGATGTAAGCTCAAGTGATCCATGTGATTACCTCTTATTGGTTAGAGGTTTGACTTTTGAGGCAATTTTGAAGGAATATTAATGTTTTGAATTAATTAGTTCATTTTAATTAATTTCTTTAGCCTTGTATTTTTGCTTTTGATTCGATTTAATGACCAAGATTAATTGAAGAATTAATGCCTCTTGGTGAGTGATCTTCGATTCTGAATTTTTGATGAATTATATATTAAAATTGATATTGCTTAATTATATAATTGTGATTAGCTTTGAGTTTACAGTCTTGGTTAGGACCCGGGGGACTTGATTTCAGATTAGGGCTTCTGAGTTTATCAAACCATTTTTAGGTGATTACATTTTCCCCTCTTTGAATTGATGTGTGATCAACACATTGATTCAAAGAACATCTGGTGTTGACTAGTGATTGAATAGTTGTATATGAAGCGATGCAACTACTCTCGATTCTGAACTTGATTGAATGAAAAGCTTTTGAAGTTGCTAGAGATTTTATATTGCTTGATGGAACTGATGTGATGACTAGGGAATCAATTTGATATGGTGCGATGAAATTGATGCCCCAACATGTTTTGATATCAGATGATAGATTAAGACCAAAATAATCAATTTGATGTGAAGAGATAAAACTGATTATCTGCCTGATTGCTGGGGATAATAACACCTAATCAATTTGATGTGAAGCGATGAAGTTGATTACTGTTACAACAATGTCTGAGATCTTGATCCAATACTTAGTTTGATGTGATGTGATGAAATTGATATATTTCAAGACCTGATTTAAAAATATTGACCAAAAAACTAGTTTGATGTGATGCGATGAAATTGATTTCCAACAAAGATTTGAACAAAATATCAATTTGATGTGAAATGTTGAAACTGATCACTGTTGAGAATTTGATTGAGATAACTAACTTGATATGGCTCTTGACAAAGTTACTTATCTCCTAATGTTCCAATGAAGAAACTACCAATTTGAAACCGTCTGTTGAATTTGATATCTCCACTAATGTTTACAACTTGAATTTTGATAAGAGCGAGCAATTTTATGTGAAGCGTTGAAATCACTTGTTCCAAGAATTGATGGTTTAGGATTGTTGACTTGATATGATGTCTGATGAAGATTCCCCTAACTTTTGGAAATTCAATTTGATTGATAACTTGATCGATTGCAGAGCTAAGTCAGAATTTGATAATGCCCTAGTTGTTGAAAAGACTTGGTAGTATGATCACTTGATTAGAATGATTGATTATGCCCCCTTGTAATCAAAATGGACATGATATTTGCTTGATTTCCATGTGAAAATGTCTGGATGAGAATGATAAGCTTGGAATGGAGATTTTGATTCTAATAGAAAAGATAGTGGCAAGAACCAAGAAGAAACTACTTCTCGTTTGGTCAAAATTGGACTCCATAGGACAAAGATAGAGTCAAAAAGGTGCAATGAATGTGCAATAGTTTGGGTTAAAATTTTGAAATTAATTACCCCAAAAATGAGATTAAATAGGGTAAAATTTCAAAAATTACTATTCATTTTTTATTATTCACAGTGAGAGAATTGCAGAGCTCAGAGAGAAAATGTCGATTCCCATGCAAAATCATCGGTTCAAGGTCATCCAACGACACCAGTGTCCTTCTCACTACCCTCCAGTGGCATGTCGTCAAAATCCTCTTGTCAATTTTGTCATTAATGCACATTTATGCTTTGAATCTTCAAATTTCTTTCTTTTGCAGTAGAAAGTCATTTGCAGTTAGGGAAATGTCACTTCCGGGGTGTTTCGTCACCTCCGGTTGTTAAAATGTCATCTCCTGTCTGTCAATGATTTTTTCCAAGGAACAATCATTTCCGTTTGGTCAAAGGTCATTTCCTGTCAGAGAATTGTCATCTCCAAGAAGAATGGTCATTTATGGGGGATAAAATATTGTTTCCTACGAGAAAGATCATTTCTGGTAGAAACATCGCCTACAGTCCCTGAAACGTCATTTTTGGGGCAGTGAGCTTGAAACTTAGGTTTTAAGGCTAAAAAATTGTGAAGTCCAAATGCATTTTTCTGCATGAACCTGTTAGAATAGCTATCTATTCAATGTGTCCTATTTTTACTTTCCTATTTGCCCCAAATTCAATTTTACCATGTGTTTACCTTTATAGGCTGATAGAGGTACTTTGTTGATGCAAGGACCTTATCCTCGTGTATTATCTATGATTCAATTGCTATCAGCAGATAACCAGAGGGATATTGCCCACTGCGGGCTAGGATTTGTACTAGAGATGCCCACGTATAGAGTCAACATAGGGTTTTTGACAAATTTGATAGAGTGGTGGCATTCTGAGCATAATACCTTTCACCAGCCCACTAGAGAGATCATTGTTACTCCACAGGATGTATGGAGGATTCTCCGCATACCAGTCATGGGAGAGTTACCTTATTATGATTTGACTAGATGTGCATGTATTGATGTTGTTGTATGAGTAATTTAGGACCCACTGATTATAGAGCACCATAGCACCTGGGAGAGGATAGAGAGATAGGGTCTCTCTCTTCTGGGAGTTCTAGCAGGGTTGATTAGACGATCCCTTGTACCTGATAGGAGTGCCCATGGATTTTTTATTGGATGGGGTAGATTACTAGATGATTTAATGCAGAGTCCTTGATGTATGGCCTGGGGTACCCATCTCCCCTCTCATTTATACCATGATTTACATCAGGTGGTCTATCGATAAGATAAATCTATGTCTGTTGGTCTCATATTGTTGCAGATCTGGGCCTGGGAGCACATCCTAGTGACATGACCAGTAGTAGCACGATCTCATCAGAGAGATGCCTTGTATATTTACATCTATGATGGAGATATGGTGCAGCCCCACCTAGGAAACCTGGAGTATTGGAGGTGAGTGATTGATGATATGAATATCATGATCTAGTGACCATATTTAGATTGTGAGGAGTGGCAAAGCGATAAGTGAGAGATCTTGTTTGTTTGCACTAAGTGTTATCTGATTGAATGCACTCCATATATCATTGAGAGATTCATGGTGACATGTGTCTTGCGGCAGTATGGTATGGCACAAATGATGCCCCAAGGTATTGCTGCATATGCGAGGACATAGGATGAGGAGGAATAGTGGGCCCATGATTGAGATAGGATACCGCACTCATTGAGCATCAGCGGTTAGTATCTGTTCGATGGGAGCTTGTTCTTGATATTATAGATGCATGGATGACTACAAATTATTCAACATATTTTGTGCAATATCCTTTTCCATTGTTGACATCTCCTGAGGAGGCAATTCCTCTAATGGAAGATGATGGGGATGATGACGATGATGATGACAGAGGTGGTGGAGCTGTCAGGGCTACTTCTCATAGATGCTCTAACAGTAGTGAGGAGAGTGGTGGTAGGGGTCAGCCTAGAAAGGTTAGACTATGGATCAGAGATCCTATACAACCAACAGCTACACAGGCACCCTATTCTACACATGTTCCTTCTTCAGCACAGGTTCCTTCCTCAACACAGGTTCCTTCTTCATCCTAGGTTCCTCTTGTGGTTACTTATGTTTAGACTAGATAGGAATAACACAAATGCCAATATATCACAAGGATTATCTTTTGTTTAGATGTCATCCTCATCACAGATGCCTTCTAGTACTCAGGTTACTACATCCACACAGGTGCCCCCATAGTTAAGAGTGATGAGGACCAATAGCACAGGGATTCATCTGGGGATTGATTTTGGATCATAGAAAGGTACCCCACCTCAACAATGTGTAAGCTAGATAGGTCCCATAGGTGTATAGGTACCCAGTCCTAGGTCAAAATGTATACTAGCACATGGCACAAGTGATGCAAGACTAATTTAATGACTCCGCAGAGAGAGAGAGAGGTCAGCTATAAACCCAAGTAGCTATGTTACAAGCTTAGTTAAAATATATAGACAAATAATTAGACATAGCATAGAGAGATGCAACCCTACATTGTAGTAGGGATTCATATTTTTCAGTAGTACCAAATCCTGCCGCTAGAGTTACACCATTTTCATGAGTATCAGAACAGTCAGAGGGTGTCAGACCTAGTAGATCCAATGTCCCCCCACAAGGACCACCAGGGGATGATACATACAGTCATTCATGATTGGCTTTGATCCTTATCTACATTTTTGATGATGATGTATTGATATTACTGTGATCTAGCACCATTTTTCTCAATTTGTACAATGTATCTCATGGACATGATTGATATATGATGAAACTCTCTTGTTATGATTTTATTGTATCTTTGTCATGGGTATGTTATGCTTTATGAGATGATTATGATTATGCTTTGAGCACTTTGCTTTATTTCCTTATGCTATGGATGCATTTATTTTTGTGTATTTTTTATGCATATATTTGATGTTAGATTAATGCTATGGATGCACATGTATGGAGGTAATGATAGTTAATGAAATGCAATGAACATGATTATGCAAATAATGATTTTTATTTCAGTGATTAAAAATAATCAATCATAAGAGAAATGGTATCTTGTTGAATGTTTGAATTTTTCTTTTCCCTCTTTAAATTGATGTTATTACAAATATTTACAACGTCGTTTCCTAGAAAAACCATGCAACTCCTAGAATACAATGCAATGCTAGAATGCAAATGTAGCTTCCATCCTTGTCTTTATTGTGTGCTTAGATTCATCATTGAGCTTTTGCAGACCCCCATTTTGATACAACCAACACTGATACCCAAGAAATCATGTTAGTACGAATATCACTTTTCTCGGATACAAGTATGTATAATCATCACTAGTTTTCAGTCGACCATGATAATATGAATACTACTTGTGTTAGATGTTTGACTTAGTACAACCACCATGAATAAATGCTTTATTCTAATGATATGAATAGTAATGAGCTAAGTTTTGATATTGCATTTGGACATAAGAATAAAGATATGACATATCATGATGTCCTGAGCATCAATTGCATCAACAAACAAACAAAAAACAAGGAAAATATCATATTTCATCCTTGATCTTTTTAGTAAAAATACTCATGGAATATCTCCAGAGATATGATAATCATCAATTGATAAGATAAAAATCCTATCTAAATAGGTGTTTGCTTTCATCTCAGAATCAGAGCCTTTCATGTAGCTTTAGCTTTGTTATCATAGACCTTGTCAAAGAGAAATGTAGCTCATAAGAAGAAATTAAAGAAAATATCATGCCCCCTTTGTCCTTGTGTTTCTAACATTAGAGCATCATTGAAGCACTTGAGAGGCGTGATAAGAAAAAAATGATAATGAACAAGCAGTCCTTCAAAGAAAAATACCCTGACTCTTTCCTTGTTTCTCTAGTTCGGATACATCATAGAGTTACTCAGAAATCAGAATTTGTGCAAGCATACGACATGAATGGTCATTTATGTAAATGTGTTGTTGATTGATAGATTCAATATGATCATTTTGATGATAGGATGAGTGTTTAAGAAACAATGTTTTATTTGTTGAGATGAGATGTGACTTGGTCGGTGGTATTGAAAAATACCTTTGCTTGGTTGGTTGATTGGGTATTGAGAAATACCTTTGGTTGTGATGATTGGGTGGTAGTGAAAATACCATTGATTGTGATGATTGATTGCCTTGAGGTAGATGAAATTATTTTCTTGCAAGAAAGATAAGATTGGATTCCAAGCCATGGTGATTTTGAGAAGTGAGGTAGCAATCAACTAGGAATGCATTCTTGCTTGTGTTGGCTCAAAGGTCTAGAAGCACTTGCTGAAGAGATATCCGAGCATTGGTAGATGGAGAAACAAGCTAAAAAATGGTGTCTATTTACCAGGTTTTCACCACTCGTAGGAGTGCTATTTTTTCTACCAAGGTGCCTGTTTACCAGGTTTTCACCAAGGCATGATTTTTTTATTCTTTTTTGTTTTGTATTTTTGGGATATTTGATTTTTTTTTATGTTATCCAAGTGCCTGTTTGCCAGGTTTTCACAGGGACAATCATTTTTTCAGCTTCTTTTTCTTATTTTTAGGTTTTTTCAGGACTTTTTCCACTGTTTTTGAGTTTTTTAGAATCTTTTCCACTATACATAGCTATTGAAAACATCGTAGGCATAGAATCACTTCAGATGATTGGTATTAATTGGATTAGGAAGCGTGTCTCCTTCTGTGGTAGCTAATTGATAAGCCCCAGATCCAAATACTGTTGTGATGATGAAAGGCCCCAACCAGTTAGGCTCAAACTTGCCTTTCTTTTCTCTGTTTTGTTGATTTTTAGGATTTTCTTGTAGCACTAGATCTCCCACTTGAAACTCACGAGGTTTTACCTTCTTATTGTATTGTATCCTTTTTACATTCTCTTCTGATATCCTTGTAGATGCTCAAAATAATCTTGACATCTTTCAGCCAACAGTTCTAGGTGTTGTAACCGTGAGACCATGTAGTCATCATCTGTGATCAATCCTCTTTAAGATACTCTTAATGATGAAATTTATACTTTGATTGGAAGAACTGCTTCATCCCCATAAACCAAAGAATAAGGCATAGCTTCAGTTGGTGTTATGATACTTGTTCAATAGGCCCACAAAGCTAGTTTGATTTGAACATGCCAATCTCTTCTAGATTCATTGATCGTTCAGATTAGAATCTTGAGGATGTTCTTATTTCTCACCTTTGCCTGTGCATTTACCCAAGGATAATAGATGGAGGAGAAATGCTGAGTGATTTGAATTTGTAACAAAGTTATGTGACATCCTTGTTTTTGAATTGTTTCCCATTATCTGTCAAAATTGAAGAGGGAAGACCGAACCAAAAAATGATATAGTGAAGATAAACAATGAGATTTGTTTTCCTATTGCCATGATTACGGGTATAGCTTCAACCCATTTGGTAAAGTATTCAGTTGCCGTAATGATGAACTTGTGACCATTAGAGGATGATGGATAAATCTAACCAATGAGATCAAAGGCCCACTGCTGAAAAGGCTAGTGTGTGATAAAGGGTAACAACTCTCTTGCTGGTGCATGTATAAGATTTCCATGGATCTGACACTTCTTACAAGATTTAAAAAACTTAACGACATATTTCTAAATTTTAGGCCAATAGTACCCAATATTCTAGAGTTTCTTAGCCAAAGTAAGACCATTCGAATGCGATCCACATATACCTTCATGGACTTTATGTAAAGCATTGTTTGATTCTTCAAGATCTAAACATCGTAGTAAAGTACCATCAGAACCTCGTGGATACAAATCATCTACGATAATCACATGTTTGGAAGCTTGGAAAATAAGATTGCATTTTTAGTTTTTGGATATACGCTCGGGTAAAACATTGGTTTCAAGGTAGGTATGGATAGGTCCATAATGAGGGGAATCACAAACCACAAGTTGATAAACTAGCTTAGATTCATGACAATTATGGGAAGGATAAGGTAACTCATCCATTGGGAATTCATAGCGCGCTTGGTTATATGATAATTGTATAAGAGACATAAGATTAGCCATTGCATCGGTTTCTTGATTGTTCAATATGGGAATCTATTCAAATGTTATGCCAATGAAATACTGCTTCAAGTCAACCACCATGTTTTTGTATGGTATGAGATTATCATATTTTGTCTAATATTCATTAGTGATTTGATTTATGACAAGATGGGAATCTCCATAGACATGTAACGTCATAATTTTCCATTCTAATTCCATCTTGAGTCCATTTACTAAAGCTTCATATTCCACAATATTGTTAGTACATGTGAATAAAATCTTGTAGGCCTTAGGTATCGTGTATCCTTGAGGTTATATGAATACTATACCCACTCCAGATCCATGCTATGTGAATGATCCATCAAAATACATCTTCCAGGTATGCTCGATGATCATTAAGATTGATTCATCTAGAAAATCAATGGTTAAAGGAGTATCTCTTGATAATGGTGCATCTGCCAATTGGTCTACAATGACTTGTCCTTTGATGGCTTTCATTTCAACATATTTGATATCAATTACACTGAGTATCATCACCCACTTAGCCAATCTACCTATTAAGGTTGCTTTGTTTAAGAGATATTTCAGTGGATCAATCTTGGCCACCAACTTGTTTGAATGTGCCATCATATAATGCAAAGTTTTTTGAGATTCAGATACCACTGCTAGACAAGATTTTTAAATTGGTATATAGTTAAGTTTTTATTGCACCAATGTTTTGTTGATATAATAAATTGCTTATTCTTTCCCATTTTCATCTTGTTGTGCCAATAGTGCCTCCAGTGAGGTATTTGTTACTAAACCATATAATAGCAATGGTTTTCCCATTATTGGAGCCATCAGGATGGGTGGATTATCTAGATATTGTTTAATTGATTGAATGATGTCTTGCATACTTCGTCCCATTTATGTGTGATACCTTTATGCATAAGCTTGGTGAACAGTTGTGCTTTGTCAGCCAATTGTGCAATAAATCTATGGATTGACTATAGCTTGCCTTGTAATGATCACACCTGACTAATATTTTTAGGTGGAGGCATTTCAATGATGGCTTTGACCTTTTCTAGATCAACCTCAATTCCTTTGGCTAAAACAATATACCCTAGCAGCTTTACCAAGGTAACTCCAAATGTACACTTTTAGGATTTAATCAAAGTTTGAATTTCTCCATCCTATCTACGATTTTGGCTAAATCTTATAGATGATCTTTACGATGATGATATTTCCCTAAAGTTTCATCCACATAATCTCCCATGTTCTTATGCATCATATTATGGAAAATTATTGTCATTGCTCATTGATATGTCGCTCCTGCATTTTTGAGTCCAAAGGGCATGACGTTACAGAAATATGTACCCCATGGACAAGTAAAATTTATTTTATCTTGGTCTTGTGGATAAATTTTTATCTGATTATATCCAGAAAATCCATCCTTTAGTGACAACATCTCATATCCTGCTGTGAGATCTACAATGACATCTATGCTTGGTAAAGGAAAATCATCCTTTGGAAATACTTTATTAACATCTTAGAAATCAGTGCACACCCTGAGAGACTTGTCATGTTTAGATACAAGGAAAATGTTAGATATCCAGTTCTGCATAGGCAATAGCTCTTATAAATCCCACTTTTAATATTTTTCTAGTTTAATCTTTACCAATTGAGCAATATGTGGATGCATCTTCCTTAGTTTTTGGTGGACAAGCTTTAGTCTAGGAGCCATAGATAAATGATGCATGATTAAATCAGGATCAAGCCTTGGCATGTCAGAATAAGACCTTGCAAAATTAATCTTCTTTTCCTTAAACAATTGTGTTAACTCTTGTTTCTCCTCATCAGATAAAGATTGAGAAATATGTATGATTTGCGGTTTCTCCTCAGTACCTGGATTGATTGGTTGAGTAGGTTCAATGATAACTATAGAATGTTCCTAAGAGTGATCTGGGAGAATATCAAGTTTCCCATCCTCTAACACCTCAGTGAGGTTTTCACTATCAAATACATCCTTTATTTTTCATTGTTTATGATCTGAGACTGCTATAGAATGGTTTTCACATTCAGATCTTTGTTTGATTTTCTTTTTTCTTTTGCAACTAGAAAACTTGATATCCTCTATAGCATTATAATTCCTAGTGGAAGATGTTACGGGTTCTATCGCATTGAGATAACAAGATATAACATGGTCATTAGGGAACACGGGTATATCCATGGGTTCAAACAAGGTCCAGTCAATTAGGTCAAGATAAATGAGTTAAAGAACATCGTTTGGGTTGGTTTCACTAGTTTCAAGATTTATGATTGAATTGTGATCATCACATTTGAATGTATCAATGATGTCTATAATAGTACCTTCTTGAATATTTTTTAGATCAAAAACCTCCTCACTTTTCTCACTCGAGTCATCGTTAATATTATGGGAACCAAATTTGAATGGTCGGATACCTAAGCTTTGTCCCTCTTCACATCTTGTTCTATTGTTGATATAGGAACTTTCTAGGATTCATTGAAACTCTTTGGGTTCTATCAATAGTCTTGTGTCAGCATCAATAATGCTGGGAATCATGATATCTTGCGATTCTATAGCCATGTTTGGACGATTGGTGAAATTAGAACTTTCTCCTCTCTCAAGCTAAGGTGCATATTGATGAATCACATCTATCTCTATATCCATAGTGGCATCATAGAATGAGTCCCATTCATACTCATTAGAATCTATTTCAATGGAATAAGGGAGGTCTAGAACATGAGTAATTGTTACCCTTTGGCCCCAGCTGGGATGACAATTTTTTTGTCCATTGACTTCCTTATCGAAATCATGTTCCTGAATCTCATTTTGATTATCATCAAGGTTTTGATTCTCTAGAAATGTCATGTTTGTGTCTTCATCCCCTTTTGTTTCTTGAGTTCCCAAAAATGAAGGAATGTAGCATTCATCTTGATAATGAGGATTGTTATCATGAATAAGCAATAATTGTTCATATGGTTGAGGTGTGAATTCAACTTCTTTAGATTCTTCTTGTTCTTCACAAAAAAATGGTCCATCTTGTATGAGGGGTATCTATGTATCTTTTATATACCCTATGCCTATTTTGTCCTTGGGATCTCTGAATTGTGTCAAAGTTGGCTCAACACGACCCTCCTTATTGTTTCCTAGGGGTCCTTGTTCTTGATACCCCATTATTTGCATGATGTGTAGACCACGTCCATATTTTTGAGTTGCAATTTGGACATGTTTGACATCTTGATGAGATTCATCCTTTTCTTTGTATAGCCATTTTAACACCTCATTGTCCTCTTTTTCTTCTGCCACTAATTTGTCTTTCACAGAAGTTCCATTGTACATTGTTTTTGGTTTAGGCTTTTCTGACATTATAGGTGATGACGGTCTCCCTTGTGATCTTTGTAAAAAAGGTAAAGCTGTTACAGAGAGTAGTTGATCAATCTTGTATTCTCCAATCCCATTATCATGCAGTTTTAATTTATTTTAAAAGTCTCTTAGCATTTTTGCAGTTGAACTTTCTGGGGATTGCTCTTTTGTAGCTTCTTTGTTATGTGAAACCATCCTTTCATTTGATTGACAGACATTATTACAAGATTGGAAATAACTTGTGTCAGCTGGAATGGTGATCTCCTCTCCAATGTATGGAAATTTAAGCATTGATGAAAACTGGAAGGGAGAACTTGCATTTCATGTATCTAGGGTCTTCCTAAAAGAATGTTGTAGGATAGATTAAGATCTAGCACTTGGAACACCACATTTCTTTCCATGGGTCCCACTCTGATTGGAAACATTACCAGTCCTTTAGATGATCTCTCTTCATCATCATATGCTTTTATGGTTATCCTCTTCTTAGGGTCAATAGCTTCATCTGAGAATCTTAATGCTTTGATCAAACCTAAAGTGTAAATATTGAGACCCGATCCTCTGTCTATCAAGACTCATTTCACTCTATGTTTGTGAATTAGAAATTCTATATGCAGAGGCATGTTATGAGGGTGACTCAAGGAATTTTCATCTTCTTTAGAAAAGGATAAATAGTGAGGTGTATTCAAGTGTCCAACCATGGCTTGGAATTTATCTATGTACAAATTGTTAGGAACATTTGTTTTAACCAAGGATTTTTCCAAAATCTCTTTATGTGATGGAGAAATTTTGAGCGATTCAAGAGTAGAGATTTGTGTAGGAGTTCTTTGTAATTGATCAACCAACCTATAGTTAGACGAGAGGGATGATGAATTTTGTTTTTTTGCCATGGGTTTTGATGATGCAGGCAATTTTGAAGAATCCCCTTTTAGTACCACTTTAGCTTGTCCTCTTGTCACTACATTAGTTGATTCATCTTTTTGTTTATCCTTGATGATCATCACATTGATTTTCTGATCTGAATCCTCTAACATGTTGATGGTATTATCATGAGAGTATGCATAATTCACTTGATTTCCTTTCGCATTGGATGATTCTCTTTTTTCATAGTTAGGCGAAGGTATTTTGAAAACTGTGTGATCTTCATTTATTTTGTGACCATCCATTGTAATGACCTAAATTTCAATCAAATCTTGCAACAAGTGTTTCAGTTTCATGCAATCATTCATTCTATGCCATTTGTTTTGATGGTACTCAAAATAATGTGCATCATTCCACCATTTTGGCTTAACTAGTGGTTTGTAAGGACTTGATTCTGGTAGTGTGATAACCTTGTGAGAGATAATTTTTCACAATTCTGATTCCAAAGATTATCCAAGAGGTGTAATGGCGCAAGGAGGGTTAATAACTAGGGCCAAGGCACTCCCAGCTACCAAACCAACTTGCAGAATACAACATGAAAGCTTTAACACAGAAAGGGAGAGAAGAAACAATAGAACATTTATATTATTTCATCAAACTTATTACATGCCAGGCTGTAAGGCCTTCCTAGTTTTGGCCATATACATTCAGATGTTTACAAAATAATATTCATAAATGTAAGGTCAGACTTGTGATCTAAATATTCTAAGACTATATCTTCTATTCCAAATTGATGCCCAATCTAAGAATAGAAAACCAAATATATACAAGAGTCCACCAAGAGGCCAGCACTCAGATCCTAAAGATCCAACATAGGAAATAAAAAAGACCTAGATTTAGGTCCACACACATCCCAATGTGAGATCCCAACATTAATTACTCATCATTCCACCATTTCGGCTTAACTAGTGGTTTGTAAGGACTTGATTCTGGTAGTGTGATAACCTTGTGAGAGATAATTTTTCACACTTCTGATTCCAAAGATTATCCAAGAAGTGTAATAATGCAAGGAGGGTTAATAACTAGGACCAAGGCACTCCCAGCTACCAAACCAGCTTGCAGAATACAACACAGAAAGGGAGAGAAGAAACAACATAACATTTATATTATTTCATCAAACTTATTACATGCTAGGCTGTAAGGCCTTCCTAGTTTCAGCCATATACATTCAGATGTTTATAGAATAATCTTCATACATGCAAGGTCAGACCTGCGATCTAAATATTCTAAGACTATATCTTCTATTCCAAATTGATCCCTAATCTAAGAATAGAAAACCAAATATATACAAGATTCCACCAAGAGGTCGGAACTCAGATCCTAAAGATCCAACATAGGAAATAAAAAAGACCCAAATTTAGGTCCACACACATCCCAATGTGAGATCCCAACATTAATTATGCTATGAAAATTAAATGCAGAAGATCCAACATCAAAATACACAACTCAGTAAGAAAGCCAACTGAGCAGTGAGACCAATCGGTGTAAACCCACTGAGTAGTCAAAATGACCACCAAGACCCATCGGTAAGGCACACCATCAAGTAGTCAAAATAGCTACCAAGACTCATCGGTAAAGAAAGACAAAACCAAGTAATCGAGCCCGAGTTGAGAACAAACAAGTCTTCAACTAAGAGAACAAAAGCAGTTACCGAGCACTTTACCAAGCAATCTCCAACAAGATACTGAACCAAATCAAACATATTTTTGGTTGATACAGGATTTCCAAGAACCCAAGATACTCCTACATCATGTAAATATCCATTTAGGAGCATTAGCAAAAGGTGGTTTTTATTGATTGTTGTCTTGATTAATTCGCACATTAGATGCAATGTTAGGATCCTTAGGAGGAGTAGTAGTAGATAGATTAAATGCCGACTATTTTGGTTTCACATTTTGAGCATCTACTACTCCGTCATTGTCAACATTCTGATTCTTGTTCCAATACTTTGATTTTTCTTGGTTTCCATTGTTATTTGTATTGAAAGAACCTTTGGTTTCTTTATAGATTTTGAGTTCTCCTTTCCTTACCAAGGTTTCTTTGATTTTAATCCCCATTTCAATCATTTTCTCAAATGTTGGAATGCATTGCAATTGTATATAGTGATTCATTTCTGTAACTAAGTCATTCACAAAAATGTCCATCTTTTCTATTTCTAGAATCAATCGAGGATATTGTGCAAACATTCTTCTCCACCTTCGTAAGAAAGATATGAAAGGTTCACTAATTCGCTATTTTGTATTGCATAAGTCAATCATCATGACATGATGTTGAATGTTGTATGAGTAATGCTGCATGAATCATTCTATGAGTTCTTGGGTAAAAGTACAAAGTTGTGTCGCACTTGAGGACCTTTTTCATAGTTTCGGCTAAAACAGTTTTGGCCATAACAGTTTCAGCCAAAATTTTTTCAGCCATACATACGTGGCACAGACATGGTGCCATGTAGCATTGATGTGGCAAATGAGTTTCAGCCAAAATAGGTTTGGCCAGACCAGTTCTGACCAAAAATTCATGAGTAAATATAATCCAATTATGTTCTATCGATGAATAAGTAACACACATTTATATGGGGGTTTTGGCTGGAATTGGTTCAGTTGAACTAGTTCCGGCCGAAACTGCCTATGTGGCAGCCAAATAGGCAAAAATTTCAAAATTGCAAAACTTCTCACTTATATAGCTAATTTCTCCATAAAAAATCAACTTTCTTTAAAATCTAAAAACACGCTTTTTGAGAGCTCAGAGTCACAATTATGGTCATATAATTTTTATAGTTTTTTGATTACATATAATATATTATAAGTTGAAAATACTGCAAGTAGGTATTTTAACATTTAAGAACACGCTCGTTCAAAAAAAAGAAAAGAAAAGCAAATCATGTTGGAAAAATTTAAAACTTATATTTAACACTAGAGGAGAGAGTCCTCTTCAAGAATATATAGTTTTTTTTCTATATGGTGTAGATTTGCTAAGGCAAATTAGGCGAGAGAAAAAAACTGTTAATTTCAGGTAAATCCAACTTTGAAGAGTTATAACAGACAAAATATATACCGAAAACCAATATTTTTTTTTTGCACTAGCTATACATGTCTTCTAAAACATATTGTGAAATAAGAGGAAAAAAATATTATTTGCATATATTTTTTTGGTGGGAACTAGACCCTAGATTTGCAGCATTTTTCAGCAATTAACAAATAGACTTCAAAAATTTAAAAACTATGTCAATTCTTATTCAATTTTTTTTAAAACAATTATAGGTATAAACTACATCCAATTTTACATATTTCATTAGTTTACATCATTTTCAAATTCGAAACACAAATGCCACTTTTATGTCGTTAAAGTTTAACAATTTTGCATGTTGTGGACCTTTTCCTTTACAAAAGTGTGACACAAGTTTGTACTTTTACCCTCTTCAAAAGTTTTTATTCCATGAGGTAATTGGAGAACCACTCTGCTGCTTTTCCACTTAAACTATGAGGAAACAATCTCATGAGGTATGTTTGTTCGTGAATGAACTCCATGCTAAGAGTATAGAACTCTCGTATATGATCTTGCGGGTCTGAAACTCCTATATATTTGTCATATTTAGGTATATCCACATTGGGTGGAAATGATAGCATGTGTATACTTCAATAAAAAGGCATAGTAAAAAATGAACTCATTGAGTATTTCCTTGGAATAGTGTCCTTTTCTTTCTTCATATCACGGAGTTGAGTTTTTAAGGCTTCTACCTGTTTGACAAGGAGAGTAATGGGATTTTCCTCTTCTTGTGTCTTAAGTTATTCCACATGGAAATCTTGAGGAATTTTGATCCCTTTTGAAGCTAGATGCACGAAATATTTTTCCTTTTCAGCCATTAGGATTTTGTCCATGATCTTTTTAAACCTTGTGTCTTGTTGGACTTTCTGAATGTATTCATCGGTTATATCCTCATCATTGTCAATATTAGCATGAATAGCCCATTCATTCTCAATTCCAGCCATGTTGTTTTTTTTTTATTGGTGTGGTTGTTGTTTTTAGTCTCAGTTTCTGAATCACTAGCTCGAGGAGCCAACAAAAGGATCTTGATCTTGTTCTTGGTGTTTTTCGGGTACAATTCTTATCTGAGGAATGTGTGTAGTGTCTATTTTTTCAAACTGACCACTTCTTGTCCACACCATGTAAGATTAGATGATTCTTAATTTGCAAATATGAGAAACCTATCACCTATAGTTTCAATGTTTGATATAATAGCTTCATAATTGGTCAAAGTTTGATGAAAAATTGTTGATGTAAATTTGATAATGTTTGAGATCTTGATGAAGGTTAGATTGACCTTGATAGTGATCTCTAAACACGAAGGTGTAATGTACTAAAATGTGATATGGTGTGGTGTATGTGTATGGGGTGTGGGAAGATACCATTTCCCTCTTAATCCTAAATTCATAAAGGGAAGATCCAAATTGATTAACCCCAAAAAAAGGATCAATGCATAAATGAATCAACCTATTAAGAATAAGGATAAAGAGGAAAACCCTAGGTTCTGTTCTATAGAAAAGAATGTTTAATAGATCTAGAAATATTAAAACCTTAATTGAAATGAATTAGAAGACAAGTACTAACCTTGAAATGTAACAGATGTGAAGAATGCTGCTTTCAGGTGTCTGCACCGAGTTTCTGGAAGTTCTACAACCAGATTAGGCACAAAAACACAAAGACGAAGAAAACCCAGAAATATTTTCCAGATCTATCTCAGGTCAATTTTGACCCAAACCAGAAGGTTGATCTTGACCCATAACAAAAATTCAATCCTGATCTAGAACATAAAGTTGACCTTGACCTACATAGTCTGACAAAAAATCTATTTCCAGATCCTGAAAGTCTATCGAAAGGGGTATCCGTATCTACACTTGAACCTTCTGTCCTGAAACTCTACCTGCAAAAAAAATGGTTTTGTTTGTTGGGGGAGAGGGTTTTTCCTTAGTCAAACCCCAATTTAGGAATTAAACTTGAAATCAATAATTGAAATAGAGAATGCTAGCAAGTAGTAGAAGTAAATCTAACAATGAAGCTATGATATTCAATAGATATGCAATTGTATTTCGAATGTAAACAAGTATGTAATTATGAAAGCTTGGAATTAATATTGGAAAGATAAACCTCCATGATTGTATTCTTGGAGTCCACCTTTAAGGAAGAATGAATGAATCTTGAGGATGCACAAAGTATCTTGAAGGAAGATAACACCACCATGATGGATAGATCTAGGGTTTGAATGATGAATCTTGAATACTTTAACCAGATCCCTTCAAAGGCTTTAATGCTTGAATACTTGATCTTCAATGGAGAAATTGAATTCTTGAGAGGAAGACTTGAAAACCTTGGTTGAAATTTGAAAGCTTGAGAACATGTAGAATAATGGATGCTTGAATTACTTAGACTTATTCACTTGGATTCTTGCTTGGGAAAAATGAGAGGAGGAAAACTTCCTTATATACCAATCTAGGGAAAAATATTCTAGAGAGGCCTACATACAAGAATTAAATTCCAATTAAACCTATACCCTTAGAAGAGGACTTATATTAAACATAATTTAAGATTCATCACTTCGGAACCTAAAACAGCTGACTCAAAAGCAGGAAAATGAACTTTTGAATGTCCCCCGACAGTTGAAAAACATTCCAATTGGAAAGAGGGACCTGAGTCAAGGTCAAGGTCAACCCTAACCTAGGTTAGGGTTGAGTTTGAACCTAACCTAGGTCAAGGTCGAGGTTGACCTTGACCCAGGGAGTCAAAACCCCTAGAAAATGTGCTAGGTGAGATAAATAGTGCCCAAAGAGGCCCAGTCAGGCACATAAGTTGGGGAGGGTGCATAAAAGAGAGGACAACAGGATGATGGTATAAAACACCCCCTAAGGAGGGATAAACATTCTTAACATGGAAGTGCTTCCATTTTAAGATGATACATTAAGCCCCCACTTTAGTGGGAGTATGGAAATCAAACATACTCATAGTAAAGTTAGAAGAAAGACTCTGGTGGATCTCAACGAGGTAGAACATCACTTAGTCAAGGACATAAGCCCCCAGGAAAAGGATTCTAACTCAAAATACACACACATGGGTGCAAAATCAAAGAGAAAATAATCATAGAAAGCATAAATGACAAGCAATACAAGAGCAACATTATAAATAACATAGCTTCATGACCTAATCCTACTAGCATGAAAGTGAAAGAGAGAAAAGAGAGAGTGATTACCTTGCCTAGTAAGATGCCAACCTTACCGTGAATCACCAAGGAGGGAGAGCCCAAAAGGTTCACCCATAAACTGTGCTTTGTAATTGTAATGTGTCTTCTGACAGCGTTTGGAATACCTATAGATCCACATTCTTGTATCACTATGGAATAAAAAATGCTTGTCTCTTCAGGATTTAGCAACTTATGTGCTTTACCTTCCAAGGATTTAGAATATTTGAATTTTAAAAATGCATATATCTTCAGGATTTAGCAACTTATGTGTTTTACCTTCTGAGGATTTAGCAAAAATCAAAGTAAAAAAAAAATGCGTGTCTCTTCAGGATTTAGCAACTTATGTGCATTACCTTCCGAGGATTTAGCATGTTGTAAAATGTAAACTATAGTATAAGGGAGACCCTATATATTCCCCCCTCCTTATCATGGCTACCTAATAGACATGATAAGGAAGAGAAAGGAGGATACCTACTTCACAAAGT